>DWCF01001396.1:0-31111 GCA_018230265.1 Delias oraia | reverse complement strand
TTAACTGTGAATTTGAGAATTGTTTAATTTTATTGTTGTCATATTAGTTCCATATATGTTTTTCAAGTTTATATCATCCGGCCCAATTAGTGCGTCAGTATATACTTCAGCATGGCTCTCCCACGGGTGCGACAGTTTAAAGACACTCCTCGGCCTGTGTCAAACCCTTTCCTTCCTATATAAACAACTCTAAGTAAATTATAAGTACCAATTAAAACAGAAGTTGCAAAACAAGATTGCATTATCTCATCGCTCGATGACAGCATCATCTACGAGAATTAGGGATCGACGTTCTTCTATAAAAACCATTGCTCTTGAACTACGATAACATTTAGAGGTAGCACTTTCAAGTGTATTAAAATTATAGCGTTATTCATCATCATCATCATCATTATTTCAGCTGTAGGATGCTGAAGCATATGCGAACGCACTAATTGGGTCGGTCGTCCGAACTGATACCACTGGCTCACAGAATATTCAACATGAAATGATAGTTGTACTGGAAATGGTAATTGTACTGTTTCGCTGAGTGAATGTGGATATCGGAGGACCTTAAAACCACCACCACATAAGTGGCGTAAAACGCTGACATCACAACCAATATGCGGACTGTGGCACGGTTGTCCATGGGTGGCGCTGTTCTCATACTATATAGGAGACCCACCTGCTCCGTTGTCTGCGATATTATGAAAAAATATATAGGCCTTCCCTTTGGACTATTGGGGGTGCCATAATCGTCACGCTTGGCAGGGGATTGACAATCGCAGTTAGGTTTTGTAGTAAGACGTCCTGCCCATCTCCCGTATTATTATTTATTAAAATACATACATAAATACGGTTGTACATGCTGGAGCCAATAATTAATTAATAGACCTACATTTTTAAAGATAACTTCTCCTAAAATTTTACGGTATATATACGTTGCTTGGATTGGAAAAACAAGCTTAAATTATTTCTACCAAAATTAAGACTTGGGTAAATGTCTATTACATTTAAAGTATATACTTGAATATAAATTCTATATTTTTTTATGGTATAGCGGGTAATCATTGGGTCTCATCTATAGTAAGAGATCCCCTCCACCCATGAACCACCGCGTCAAAATCTGTGCTTTCGTTGTATAGCCAGCTTTTAGTGCCTCTTTAAGAGTATAACTGCAAGGACCTCCGATATCCTCTCTCACTTGGCGAAATCCAGTACAAATACTGTTTCACGCTGATATTCTCCCCGTCGGAATCGAAGCCAAGGATCGATATATGTCGCAAAGCCCACCCCGCTGAGCTTCCGACAGGCCGCTCAAGCGACGGCCCAAGCTAAGCTTCGTGTCTCGCAGGAGACGCCCTTGTGCTATTCGCGCCATTTCTCGGCTCATTTCTCGGCGAGTCTGCGAGAAGCTGAGGCCTTATGCCAAAAGTGTCTGTCATTTCAAAAAAAAAGTCAGATATTCTGTTATTTTACATACGGAATCAAAGAACGTTACACGTCAACTAATCATTCACAACGATTAAAGCACACAGTGCTTTTCTTAGTTACGAAGAGTGGTTCATAAATTTGTACTAGCTTAATATTTTCTTGGTAAGTATTTTATTTTAAGCTATACCATTAAATGATAGTTACATAATATAATTATTATCAATTTTAATAACCGCTTTTTTAACCTTTATTTATTCACTCGTAAACTTTAAATTTCCAATCTGGTGTATTGGGTTAAGCCGTCTTTAAAAACTAAATATGTAAAAAAAAGTCGTGATATTTACACTATTTATAACTCAATAACAGCTGAACTGATTTAGCTCAAAATTAATGGGAAATTAGTTTAAAACCAGGAGAAGGTTATATCCGAATACAAAAACTGAGAGCTATTTTTTTTTATAATTCGTCCCGATAGGTTTTACGCCGGGCAGTAGAACGTCTGCCGCTTCCACTGGTAATTTTATAAATATTGTTAAAGAAATCTATTCGTAATAAATACCATAGTATATGACCTTAAAAGAGTGGATAAAACGTGATAGGTATGTCAGTTGTTTAGTTTTTTTTTATTTTCAGTTCAATTGATGACAGATCATGCATTGGTTAGCCGCTCTTATAATACCGCTTGTTTGCGTGTATTCAGACGATAGCCAGTATGTAAATGTTAAATCTGTCAAGGGTGGTCATCAAGGTAATCGTATCTACAATCCTGGAGCTAAATTACCCAAGTGAGTCTTGTAAATCTTTGATAAATGTTTGTTTGTGATAATACCTTATTTAAAGTTATTTAAACTAATGTTTTTTCTTATTTGTCTATATCTTGTAATATCCTGTCACCTCACCTCAAAAGGAAGATTCTTATTGTGGATATTCCAATATTTATTTCATTTCATCAATAATAACATATTTTTATAGATTTCTCCTATTTGCGGCACGAAGTCATATTTTAGAATATACATTTTTTTATGGAAATGGTGGCAATCATGCAGCTGCAGATGCGTTGCCGGAGTTTAAGGAATAGATACGCTTTTTAATTGACGGTCCCCAACTTTGGCTGGGTTAAACTTTAAAGTTAAATCATATTACAGTAGATTCTAATATATATCACTTGAACGTTCTGACTTTTCTAATCCCGACAATGTTTGACTTTTATAGTAATTTAATAGTTGAGCCTTATTTATTCATCCGTTTTCTAGCTTCTATGGAAACTCAACGCATAACTCGAGCTATGCCTATAGACATAACGCAACGCAGATGCATCCTAACTATGACATTGGAGTTTGTTTTATAGAAGTACCGTACGTATCAGTTTTCTACTATACATTTCTATTGTTTACCCATATTTGTTAAAAATACTGTAAATAATGCAATAATTAAATTTATTTTTGAAGTTTATACTGTTATTTTACAGTGTAGCGGACAACGGAGCAGTTGGGTCTCCTATATGGTAAGAAAACACCGTCGCTCATAGACAACCGCGCCATAGTCCGCGCATTGGTTTTGTTGGCTTTTTACGCCACTAAAGCGGCGTTTTAAGGGCCTCCGATAAAAACTGTTCCCTCTCTCTCTCTTTAACTCTTTTTAAAATATTTTTGTATGTATATTTACAGCACTGCCAGTTTAGTACACAACCAAGCGCATGTTCCTGTTGGTAATGGTGTAAGTTTTATTTATCTTTTTAAAAAACGTTATTTTTTCATGCCTCATCGCTTACCGTGAGCCATTTGTGCACTTCAGCATTTCAGTGAGTCTAACGTACTTACTAATGTATTTAATGAAATGTACTGGACTTACTAACATAATTACAAATAATATTTACTACTTAATATGTAATTACTAATAATAACTGATAAGGTGGCCATATTCAGTGTCCGTGGGCGATGACCGCTTATGTTCGTTTGCCTCACTATTTTTATAAAAAAAATCTATGAGCGCTTGTGCGTACGTGTATGTCTATGCCCTTACAAATTACTAATATAAATCAAAGTGGACAATTTAATTAACAGTTAACAGTGTAATTACATATATATTTTGATTTATTCTGAAAAACAAGAAAAAAAACTACCAAAATCAAGATTTAGACGATCCCAAATATACTAACAAATAATTTTTTTCCAGTCTCGCCCAGAACTTAGCCGCATCCGATCATGTTGCAAAGGCTACATACGAAACATTTATAACTACTGGATTTGCGATCCCGTTTGCACCCAGGAGTGTGTCAACGCTCTATGCTCAGCCCCAGATACGTGCACCTGTTTCCTGGATCATGTTAAAAATATCGCTGGATTTTGTATTCCGACATGCCCTATTGGATGCCAAAATGGCCAATGCGCTGGTGGTGAATGCTTATGCAAGGAAGGCTATATATTAGACGCAGAGAGCAAATATTGTTTGCCAACTTGTAAAGAAAATTGTGGTGGACTTGGTTTGTATTATTCAGTTCGATAATTCATCATCATCAGCCTATTAAATCCACTGCTGGACATCCACTGCCGCCCCCTCAATCATGGGGGGTGTTTGGTCTTAATCACCACAATGTAATTGTTCGATAACTATTTATGTCTAATTATTTGTAGTAAATAAAACTGAAACTCTCAGAAATTATTATATTTTAACTAAACTTTTCTCTTCTACGAAAGAAATTAAATTATCTGCTTTAACATTTTATGTTATGAAGTTTAAATTAATATATAGCTCTAAAAACATGAGAAATAAAACAATATTTTCCGTGGAAGTAATTAGTAGTCCATGGAGTTCTGTAGAAGAATATTTTTCAGGAAACTGCACTGCACCCAATGTATGTGACTGTAGGAAAGGTTTTCAATCATCTCCGACTGGAAACTGTAAGCCCGTGTGCGATAAATGTATAAATGGTGATTGTGTTGCACCTAATGAATGTCGATGCAAAACTGGCTTCGAGAAAAATGAACAAGCTGTGTGCGTACCTCAATGTGTAAAGTATGTAAGACCAATTAATATTGATTAATTTTTTATGACTTTTTTTTTCTTCTAAAGCGGACAACGGAGCAGGTGGGGCTCTAATATGGCAAGAGAACCCCGCCGGCAATGAACAACCGCGCCACCTTCCGCGCATTGGTTGTGTTTCTGGTTTTTTAGGCCGACTAAGCGGCACTTTTTGGGCCTCCGATATCCTCAATCATTCTGCGAAACACAGTACAAGTACCGTTTCACGCTGAGTAGTCTATGAGCCCGTTGTATCACTTCGGACGAGCTGGTCTAATTAGTGCGTCAACATAAACACCTTCAGCATTGCTTTCCCACCGATAATATAGCGTACAACGGAACAGGGATCTCCTATATGGTAAGAAAACATCGCCGCTCAAGAAACACCGCGCTAAAATCCGTGCTTTGGTTGTGATGCCGAGTTTTTACGCTTAAGTGGTATAATTTCAAGGTCCTGCAATATCTTCACTCACTCAGCGAAACAGTAGGTACAAGTACCGTTTCGCGGTGATCTTTTAATAACTAAATCTAAATAGTTATTAATTATAGGTATACGATCCATATACGGTATATAGTCTCTTTTTGAATATTCATACATATCTGAAGATTGTATGCCCGGAAATAAATGTAAGTAGGTATGATGTTTGTAAATGATGTTTGTGAGTTAGGTTAGAATTTGTATACATTAATGCTTTTACAACAAAATTTATTTTATATTTGTTTAATTTGTTCTACATGCCCATTTTCCAGTGATAACTTAAATAATATAAATTAAGATAATTCTGTGTTTCTTTCTAGCAACTGTGCACCCAATGGTAAATGCATAGCGCCCGGTGTATGTGAATACCCTGAAACTACCACGCCTCTAATATCGCCACCCTTCCATTCTTCGCCTAACATTCCCCTTTATCATGGCAATCAAATTTATACTGACAACACTGGAAAACCAATAAACCAATCAAGACCTGGACAATCAGGGTATCCCGGACAATTTGAATACTCTGGTACAACTGGACAATATGGTTATCCAGGAAAACCTGGACAAGGAGGATATCCTGGTCAATCTGCTTATCCTGGTCAACCTGGGCAGCCTGAACAATCTGGTCAACCTGGTCAGCCAAGACAACCTGGATATCCTGGTCAACCTGGATATCCCAGCCAACCTGGTCAGCCAGGACAACCTGGATATCCTGTTCAAACTAGATACCCCAGCCAACCTGGTCAGCCAGGACAACCTGGATATCCTGGTCAACGTGGGTATCCTAGCCAACCTGGTCCGCCAGGACAACCTGATTATCCTAGTCAATCTTCCCAACCCGGACAGCCTGGATATCACGTACAACCTGGTTACGGATATGGGTATGTCGGTCAACCTGGGCAATCTTTTCAACCCAAACAGCCTGGAGAACCCGGATATCCTGACCAATCAGGCAATTCTAGTCAATCTGGACAGTTTGGATATTCTGGGATTCACAACCACTCCTACCCTCCAAGTTCAGGCCTCTCGGGTAACACACATACAGGCACTCAAGGACAATTGGACATTCAACAGTATAATCAAGACTATGAGATCGACTGTACGCAGCTGTGCATTAATGGAATCTGTGTAGCAGGCAATAAATGTCAATGTAATAGGGGCTTTGTTCTGGACAAAAATGACCTCACCGAGTCAAGGTACAAATTCTATATTTTATGCTCCTGTCTACATAATCTAAGCTATATAAGGCTACATTACAATTACCGAGTGTGCGAACTGTTTTTATATCGAACTCCGGGAAGGAAAAGTATTTCAATTGTCAAAAGGATAACCTATCAATCTAAAAATAAAGTAAAACATGTCTTTGATCATTGCAGTCTATTTGGTAACATGACAATCGACGTTATTATTTACATTGAAATTCTATTTTAGGAATGATGATAGGACCTACGACGATGGCAACGTGCTACATCATTTATGCGAACCAATACGACTCATGTTATTTTATTTGTTGCCTTTAAGTTATTATACATTTGCTCCAGGTGTGTACCCTACTGTCCTGGAGGTTGCTCTAACGGTGTCTGCTCGGCTCCCAACTTCTGTATCTGCAACATGGGATTCTATAAAGACCATAGTGTTAAAGGAAGACCGCAATGCGTCAAACGTAATAAGAGATCGATAGAAGAGTCGCGAAACCTTTTGTCTTATTTTTAAAATCACCAAATTAACCCAATGATTTATCTTCTCATTTTATATTATGATTAATAAGATATATTTTAAATTATGTTTATTTCCGTAATAAATATCCTACAAACATCACAAAAAATTGCAAAATATTCAATAAATAAATATAATTTGAAGAACAAATTGCTTTACCCATTTTATTACTAAAATAAAAGAGCGTTTTATAAAAATACAATTCTTATATGTTAATAAAATTTAAAATCTGTGTATTTCCGTACACCAAATATTCAAAATATCATGCAATCTATGATCTTTTGTGGCATTATTCTGGAATTAACTGTAACAGTTTGTGGAGTAACGTTGTCAGATAAGTAAGTATTTATTTTATTTTAAATTAATAAAAATTCGGTGTTTTGTACGAGATATATATTAGCGACTCTCTATCTCTTGTTATTTCCGCCGAAAAGTAGATAGTAAGCTATCCATAGTGATACATATTGATATTTTTCCAAGACAGTGTTGCTAAT
Organism: Delias oraia; assembly: GCA_018230265.1. Taxonomy (NCBI): domain Eukaryota; kingdom Metazoa; phylum Arthropoda; class Insecta; order Lepidoptera; family Pieridae; genus Delias; species Delias oraia. Next base: position 23,989 of record DWCF01001396.1, on the reverse strand, counting down.
TGACTTAAATAATATTCTCTGTTCTTTTTCATTTAAACCAGGCAAGAAGAAGGTTTTAATATAGCACATTCCGTTATGGATGAGTTTATTGACATGTTTGATATATGCGCAGAAACCAATATGCCACGTCAAGAGTAAGTTTTTCATTTTAAATTCATTGGTATGAAATTAAGTTTACTCTAAGAATGATTGGAGATGAATTAAAATAAAAGTAGTTCTACCCATCGGTCATTATTGATTTTATATAGCCATTTAGATTAAGGGTTCTATTTAACGTCCAAGCCACTGATATTTTCATACGAAATTTTACCTGTTAATTTATAAATGCGGTCTTTTTAACAGAGCAGAGGGTTTCGGTTTACTTAAGCTTGGGATAGTTTGAATGTGATGAAAGACGTGCTTATTGCAACCTTTTTTTAAAGTGTAGTAAAACTTAACTAAAATGTTTTTTTAATTCCGAAATATTTATTTGTTTCTCGAGTTCGGGATTTCAAATTGGAACAAACTGCTGAGACGTAAAATTTTTATGCTTTTCTGATTTCTATAAATTGGTTTTATCATAGCTTTTTTGTAGACAACATACGAATTTTCATAAATTCGCCATCTAAAACAACAGTTGGAGTTACTGAAAAATTTACAGCCAATAGAAAGTTTTTTGCAAACATGATAAGCACAACTGCTTTTAAAACTATGTTAGCTAAAGACATGAAAGAATTAAAGAAGAATTTGGTGAAAAAATTAAAATTTTGTGACGACGCTGTAATGAATCAAGATCAACTAAAAGAGTTTTATGAACGTGAAACTGACCAAATGAAACTCTAGCTCAAAATATGCCAATAAAAGCAATATACTTAACACTACTTTGCCGTACCTAAACACTATGTTTGTTGCCCTTTTTTTATTATAATAATAAAAAAATATTTAAAGACATTTTTTAATAATAATTTAATTTAGTTATAATGCAAAAGAAATCTATTTATTATATTCGTTTAACTCATAAATCAAAATTTGATATTCATTTTAAAATTATGTTATTTATATATTATATAAACCCTTGAGTCTAACCAGAATACCACATACTCCACGTCGAATAAAAAAACTGAAAGCCACTTCATGCTTACGAGTGCGTTATTTACCTGGTAACCTAGCAGATCTAGGTTCAGAAACCGACTCTAGTGCGGATCGACGATAAGTTTTTTTATACTACACACGTACAGTTTTATCTGTTAGATAAAACTGTACAGTTAAACTGTATAGATAAATCGCACGGCCCTAGTGACCATACACGTACAAGTTAAACTGCACAGTTTATTCATACCGTTCCGGGATGGCACGTATTAGCTAAAAAATCGCTTAACTAATTGAAAAATTGTTAAAACTATACAGTTTTTATCACACACACGTTTCGAGTATTGATGCAGTTTGAACTGTACAGTGCGATTGTAAAGATTTCTCGTAACGTGTATGCCAGGCTTAAGATAAAAGAGATACAACTTATAACTATTAACTAATATTTTAACCCAAGGTTTATACTGAGAAAACAGATGATACAATATAAGTATGAACAAATAGCAAGATTATTAATTATAAATAGGAAAGTTTTAAAAAGTAGAGAGAGTGTCTTTACATTAATTCATTTACAACTTTTAATTATTTATATGTAAAAATTTAAATCAACTAAGAGACAAAACACAAAGGAAAAAATACATTTTGGGGACGAGGAATATCAGGGTGGAGAAAATCATACTAGGCGCGACGGAGTTACTTTTGAACAGTATCTGGACCAAGTTTCCGTCCTCCAGTCCACACGCGATTGTGGAGTGCTCTGAATCCTTAGTTTTGCCAAAATTACTGGAGTATGTACATGCGTATATATTTACTATTGTTCCATAGGAATTATAGAAAGAAAGATAACATATTCGTATCTCGTATCTGTGGCAAATTTACTATGTAAATTGTAAAAAAATGGATTCTCTGCCTGAACATGAAAGATGTATTGTACAAACACAAAAAGGAACAATTTGTGGATATGTTGAAAACAGAGATGAGGGAACATATTACAAATTTAAAAGCATACCATATGCCGAACCACCTATTGGCAATCTCAGATTTAGGGTACCTATTATATTTATTTATAATAAGTTTTTGTATAGGCATAAATTTTTAGGTTCAAGGCTAAAAATTTCTAAACAATTTTTTAATAAATAAAAATTATATTTAACTTTTTTGCAGCCACCTAAATGTAATAAACCTTGGACAGATATTCTCGACTGTACAAAAGATGCACCACTACCACTTTCTTTCTACATTAATCCAGTTGTAGCAGGTTCTGAGGATTGTCTTTATATAGAAGTCTGCTCACCAGATATCAAGCCTGAAAAACTTTTACCTGTTATGTTTTGGATCGGAAGCTGCAATTATGTTTTTTATATTGATTCTATTCTTGATCCCACACTATTAAACAATCAGGGTATTGTTTTTGTAAGGTGTGGATTTAGATTGGGACCATTCGGGTTTCTTTCAATAAATGATTTCACAGCTCCAGGCAATGTTGGATTAAAGGATATCATTCTAGCACTTAAATGGGTCCAAGCTAATATAAGAAATTTTGGAGGTGATCCTAATAATGTAACTACATTTGGAAGCAGTACAGGGGGTGCAATTGCACATTTAATGATATTATCACCATTGGCAAATGGGCTTTTTCAAAAGGCAATTGTGCAAAGTTCTAGTGCCCTAAATGGATGGTCTCTATCCAGGAATCCCATAGAAGATGCTATGTCTTTAGCAAGTAATCTAGGTATAAAAAACACTGACAAATTTGAAGTGATTGAAGAAATGAGGAAGTTGCCAGCATCTGATATTATGAACACATATCAAAAATTCTTTGTAAATAAGTACCAAGAAGAAAATGATGTATTTGATTCCATATTTAAACCTTGTATAGAAAATGAGTTTGAAGGTCAACCAACATTTTTGAATAAAAGCCCAGCTATTATATTAAATTCTGGTAAATTCAACAAAGTTCCTATAATGATTGGTAGCAATAATATGGAGGCAAAGGTACTTCAATACATAAAAGATGATTTTTACAAGGACTTTAATAAATATAATGAGGATGTTAGTCGTCTAGTACCAAAATCCTTAGCAAGTGTAAACAGTGGTTGTCTGAAAAAAATTGGCCAGCAAATACTATCATTCTACTTTATGGGGGCAGAGAAAGTCAATGAACATAGTCAGAAACAATACTTACAGTTTCTCACAGATTACTATTTTTTTTATTATTTGAATAAAACCATAAAAATACATAGCAAAGTTTCACCGGACTGCCCAATCTACTACTATGTTCTCAATTATGCCGGAGAATGGCTAGTACCTAAGGAATTAGAATTTTTTAATACTATTGGACATGCTGCAGAGCTTCCATTTTTATTTAGGTTAAAATCAACAGATGATTCATTCTACAAGGGGAGTTGTCTTTCTCTCACTACTAGGGAAAGATGTGTCAAAATGTGGACAAATTTTGCCAAATTTGGGTATGTATTTACTGATTTAATTATAACCAGTAATTAGAAATATTTCTCTTAGAAATTGTTATACCACACATTTTTTAATCTTTTTTATCATTTTGTTTATTAGCTAAGATTCAAAAAAGGTACCATTTGTACCAAGGACATGATACATGATAATAAAATAGAAATATATTACATTATATGATATTTTATAATTTTAGAAATCCAACCCCCACAGATGACGATGAATTATTGCAGATTATTTGGGATCCTGTAGAAAATGAATCAAGGCTCAACTTTTTAAGTATTGGTGCAGATTTGACCAAAGGTCGAAATCCATTTTATAAACGTATGCTATTTTGGGAACAGATACACAAGGAACACATTGTTCTAAAAGTTATTTCACATATGAATGATATGGGATTGAGATTTTAGACAAATAAGGAATTAAATTTCTATTATTAATATTATTGTTACTTAAATTTTTATAATAAAGAGTTTTACGAATCAGGTGTTGTTATTAATATTGAAAACAAAGATTAAAATATTATATAAATTTTTTTTGATTGAAGTCCCACTCTATATTTTTCTACACTTACAGAGTAAAACGTAATTCGATATAAAGTTTGTCGGGTTGTTACTATTCCTTAAAGTTGGGCCATTTTGGTAAGTATGAGAGGTAGCTGTGAAAAGCTTTCATTGAATATGCTCATCTGGAAATAGATAAATGTACCTTAAAGAAACAAATAATAAATAACGCTAAGAAAATAAGCCATGTATAGTATCAATAAAAACCTAGTGAATTTAAAGGATCAATAAAAAAAACAAATGCATGTATTTAATTTAATAATATTATTGCAACTTGACAGTCATTTAATTTTATATTAACGAATTAATAATTCGTTAATACACCCAGCAAAAGAAAAAAACATCGAATCCAAACTCTTGTATAACAAATATATATCATTTCTATCACAAATAAGGTTTTTGTATAGATTATATAAGTAGATTGGCATTGCCAATAAAAATATACATTTTTACAGTAAAATAATTGTACTAGATACTGATATCTACAGTTGCAAAAGTAATATAAAGGTTTTACTAAAGTCCATCAACACAAACTACGCTTTATGCATAATCGGTGCAAAATAATACAGATATATGCGGCACGAAAGTTGAGCGCATTAGATTTACATTCGGTACATATCATAACTTAAAATAGATATGTCGCAGTCATCTGGTTGAATCCGATATTTGATAGAATGACTAGTGCGTTTATTGAATGAATAAAGGACAACTCGTCATCATTTAGCGTAGTCGTTGAATGAGATATAAGGCCGAAAGATATTTAGGTTAGGTTTGGTTAGGAATAGTCAAATCCATGATGTCACAATATTTTATTACGAAAAGGTCACTTTAAAGTAAAATTAATCAAAAAAATATCAATACAGTGCTATCAGCTGTCTAACCTCGAAATAAAATGAACAACATCACAATCACTTCACTGATTTTACGTCCGCTCTGTTCAAAGGTCTATGCTATAAATCGTTAACTAGTTGGACGTTGAGTGACTCTTGTTCGGTCCGAGTTCGGCGTAGTCATTCAATGAACGCGCTTGTATAGCGCAAATAGCGGATCCAACCAGATAAATGCGACAGATACATTACGTCAACCTCGATCACGATGTTGGACATGAACCACTGCCGTACCGCATATATATCGAGAAATATAACACCTGGATTCTATAATCTACGATACCTATCCAAGATACGAGCAGAAGTAAATCCAAGTGTTGGATTAATTAATATTATGCAAATTACGACCGTTAGACTTAAATAGTTTTCTACGGAAAATCAATTTCCAAAATATATTATAGTACTTATAGCTGGGCATTAACTCGTTAATCCGTTAATCGTTAATTAAGAAGTTAACATTTTGATTAACTTTTTAAAATGTTAGTGAAAACGTTAACTTCCGTTTATATGACGATGTCCGTTAATCCATCCAATGCCTACTATTTACCGCACAGCACCAAGGCGCGGCGTGAAAAACAGGGTCAGTCAATTATTAAATGAAACAAACAAACCAGATATATTTTGCCTGCGCGTGCGAGACAACCGCAAAAGATTTTTTTATCGTTTGATCATTTCATTACTTTGCACCACGCCTGTTTTTAGAATGACAAATGTTTTGTTACGTTCCCGTAATTCGGCTAAATTTCTCAATTGATTGCAACTGTCTTTAAATAGAAAAATATGAAATCTAAGGATCTAGTAAATTGCACAGCTTTAATGTTATAAAGAAAATGTTTGGAGCCCACCTCAATTACACACTTTACAAAAACAAGTATTTTGTTATATTCCTAAAACCTGTGAACTTACAAAACCTAAAACAATAAGATTAATAAGTTCACTAACGCAACGGTATAAAAATTCATTTTAACACATATAAACGGATAAAAGTTAACTTGCGTCAATTCTTTCAAAATGTAACCGCTTTAACGTTTAACGAAGCTAACTTATTGTATCGGATTAACGATTAACGAAGTTAATTATTTAATTAACGATGCCCAGCTATAGTAGTGCTTAAATATCGTTCGTTAGTTAACTATAAACACCAAAAAAACCGCATAACAAACAAATTTAATTTGTTTTAACTATTTTAAACATTAAGATTTGTTCTCCATACATAAATGTATACAGCAGCGTTATAATAAAAATTGAGTGATTATATTGCGCATGAAAACGGTGCCCAAATAAAAGCGAAGTAAAAGCTGACACTGATTTTCATAGCTTTAGGATAAATTCTCTGCAATATGTGACTGGCAACATTGCTGACAATACACCTAGCCTTATATGGTCCTGGCTTAATGGTCCTAAAAGTGTACCATGAAGCTCAAGGTATCGGTTTCTATTTATTCGGTCTCTGGAAGGGCTTGACAGTGGCCGGGCGAGTGTCTTAGTACTGTCGCACCCGTGGGAGAACCATGCTGAAGAATATGCTGACTCATTAATTGGACCGGCTCGTCCGAAGTGATACATCAGGCTCACAGAATACTCAGCGTGAAACGGTACTTATACTGTGTTTCGCAAAGTGAGTGATGATATCGGAGGCCCCTAAAAAAGCGCTTAAGCGGCGAAAAATCCGGCAACACAACCAATTCACGAACTATATGGTGAGGTTGTTCATGGCTGTTATCTTTCCATATAAGAGACCCATCCGCTCCGTTATCCGCTATAGAATAAAAAGGCCATATATATAATAGTAATATACAAGGTAAGATTATATCTATTACTCTTGATTTAAGAACTTTTCTTTTTATAACTTACAAGCGGCTGCAAGGAATTTAGTCGGTAATTTTTTACCAATTGCTTTTTTTTAATGAACTACTACTGAGCCATACGGCTCTCACCCGCCCAAACAGCCTTAACGCGGACTGGGTCCAATTGTTTAGCCCGACTATGTCAAACTTATGAGGTAACTATTGTTGCAGACAATTGTGTAAGGGTAAAAATTACCGAGGTGAATTTAAAAAAAATGTTTAACATAGCTGAGCTGTGTGACTCATTGCAGATACATATTACAGAATAATGTCACCCGTTTGAAAGCTTCTTAACGCTAAATTTTAATGCCGCCATTTATAATAGATTATTACAATGTGTAACTGTCAACTCGCATAAGCACACCCTTCGCCTGTTAGGCATCTGAAAATACAATAAAATCACTTTAAATGGATGTGAAAAAGTCAAGTTTAATTTTAATGCAATGATGTAGAGAATAAAAATATTGTGTTTATTTTTGTTATATGGAAAAGATGGCAAACGAGCAGGAACCTAACCTAAGGTAAGCGGTCCTCCGCCCTTGGACACCCCTAGCCTTTGCAAGGCCGCAGGCGCATAGCCGTCTCAACGCTTGAGTGATGCAGTTAACTGTCTTCAAAAATATCAAAACCACGGCTTGCAGTTGTCCATGAGCGGAGGTGTACTTTTACCATCGGGGATCCTGTGATAAAAAATGGCCATGGATACGAGCACTTTATGAAACAAAAAGTTTGTCCATTTCAGGACCATTTCACCCCCTTACCAATCTCCTAAATACCGATCTTTTAATTTCGTATCAAAAATCTAAACAATAGTTATATACTACTTACTGCAAATATTATATAAGCATTTAGAACTGGTAACCGCCCATGGGCACTGCTTGGTCGGCAGTAAAATTATATTGGTCCGTAGTGGATGAAACTTCAGGGGCCACACGGCTATCCTCATTCTCGGAGCCGAAGTAATTCTCGATTATTTCAAATGCCTTCTGGTATATGTCGAGATTGTCGTGCGACTGTAAAAATTCTATTTTATCTAAACCTGCAACAGAAACGTCACCTTGTAAAACAATTGTATTGTAAGACTTAAAAAATACATTTGATAAAAAAACAACTTATTTCTTTTAAAACATTTGTATTGACAACATTGTTTTATATCTAAATTTAAATATTCCTAACTGGACACGGCACATTTGAAATTTTCAAATTGCATAAAACCATCTTACACAAACTATTCATTTTTACATAGATGTAAATATCTAATTGAGATACAGATCTTACTAAAAACTTTTCCATTTTGCTAATCTTGCGTCCACAGTACACAGTAAAACCCAATCACACGACAATCAATAATCCCATGCGGCAGAAAACTAAATTTAATTATTAAAAAGAACGGAAGTCTCCCTAACTTTTTTATTAGAAAGTTGCGCCATTGCTATCAAAGCTATTTATTAGTTTTCCTTTCACTTACCGAAACATTCTTCGATGAGACTGGCATATGGGTTGTTCCCGAGCTCCGTTTGCTGTCCAGCTTTAAGGATATTGTCTAAACCGCTGAGAGCCACTTGAACTGTCTTCGCGTCGGTCAGCGTTAAGAGATCACACAGAGGCGGGATACAGCCTTGGTCAACAAGATAACTGGAAATTGAGAGAAACCAATCCTATATGATAATTCAACACCGCCGCCAATGGACAACTGCGCCACAATCCGCGAATTATCTGTGTTGCCGACATTTTATGCCATTTAGCGCCATTTTTAAGGGCCTCCGATGTACCTATTCACTCAGCGAAACACAGTACAAGTACCGTTTCACGTTGACTATTCTGTGAGCCCGTGGTATTACTTCGGACGAGCCGGCCCAATTAGTGCATCCACAAATGGTTAAACATGGCTCTCCCATATGTGAAAACTCTTTTTTTATAACCTTGAAATATATGATATTGAATAAACCGAATTATTAGATTGAATTAATATCATTATCATCATTTCAGCCGTAAGACGCCCACTGCTGGACATAGGCGTCCCACTTGGACCTCCATGAATACCTGTCGGAGGCGACCTGCGTCTAGCGTCTTCCGGTGACCTTTATAAGGTCGTCTGTCCACCTTGTGGGTGGACGTCCCACGCTGCGCTTGCCGTCCGTGGTCTCCACTCAAACACTTTTCGGCCCCATCGGCCATCCGCACTACGTGCGATGTGGCCTGCCCATTGCCACTTCGGCTTGCTAATTCGGCGAGCAATGTCGCCTTTAGTTCGTCTACGGATCTCCTCATTTCCGATTCAATCACGTAGAGAAACCAGCAAAGCCCTTCCATTGCACGCTGAGCGACCCTGAGCTTTGAGATGATGCCGATGGTTAGAGACCACGTTTCCGCACCGTAAGTCATCTAGTAACATACTAGATACATAACATACTAGTAACATACACTAGTTAAAGACCTTCGTCTTATATGCTGCTAGCTAAAAATCAATCATTTTGAAACTACCAAATTTAATCCTAGCCAATAAAAATTACCAGATTTGGGCGTGACTTCCACCACTAGTCGCATTGGTGATCGCCCAAGCTGCTTCCTTCCTTGTTTTGAACTCCGCATGCTTCAGAATTTCTATTAGAGTTGGGAAGATATTTGCATCTATCACAGCCTGAAAATTTCAAAGGGATATTTAAAACCACTTTCAAAAGACTGATGCATGAAACAATCACGACTGATTTCATCGTCATCGGCCAATTAAAGCCCATTGTTGGACTTAGGCCTCCCTCAGACCTATTGCGATGTTGAGCGATCTGGGTCCAGCGTTTGCCCGCAACCTTAATGAGATCACTTTCCATCGCGTGACACGTTTCCATCACGTTCCTCTCAGCGTTTCCCGGTACGCGTTCGCCACTCACTAAAGCTGCCTAACCTAGTCGGATTCGGCGGTTGACCTCTTTCTCAAAGTTGGACCTACCTAATTGGACTACTTGTACAAGGTATATATATGAGTCGACAACTTCGAGTAGCGAGCTTCCAAGAGAGATTGGGATGTGCACAACATTGGCATTCGACATAACTTTCGTCTTGTCCATGTTCATTTTCAAGCCGACCCTTTGTGAAACTCGGTCGAGATCTTCGAGCACCATGCTGAGTTCCTCCATCGACTTTGCCTACAATGTCGTCGGCAAACCGAAGGTGAGTGATGTATTCGCCGATGATTCGAGACGGCTCGTGATAACTCTTGAGAACAACTTATAAACATATCTCAGCAGCGTGATGGGTCTGTAGTTCTTCAATAGGCTGTAATCACCGTTTTTGAAGAACAACACCACCTCGCCTGTGTTCCACGCTTCCGGTGTTTTGCCCTCGAACAAGACGGAATTAAAGAGCCTCTGGAGGAGTTTGAGTACCGATGTTCCACGTGCTCTCTGAACCTCTGTAGTGATTGTTGTTCTTAAGCTGCCTCAGAGCCATCTTAATCTCGTACAGACTGATGGCCGGGATATCTACGGTATAAAGTCGGGACAGCTTGGCTCTTGGATCTCCCACCGTCCCACCAAGCCGTCAACAGGCTATATAACTGAGGTGTATAACTGTCCATAGAACCTCGCGATCTCACCTAAAACCTCTGCCCTGGTCGACGCTATGCTGTCGTCTTCCCGTTTCAGCCTTGTCAGCTGACTTCGACCAATCGACTTTTCCTTTGCGAACACTTTGGGGCCTTGGTTTCGCTCGGTGATCTCTTTAACACGGTTTGTATTAAAGATACGCAAATCGTGTCGCAAGCACTTAGATATACGTCTATTGAGCTGCCTATATGACGTTGCGTCATCGAATTACTTGTAGTCGCAGCGAACGCCGTTCAGACATGAGGTTTAGGGTTTGATCCGTCAATTTCAGAGGTCTATCTTGCCGACGGGGCCTAAAGAACATAGACCCTACTGTGTGAACAGTTTCCAGTAGCCCGTCGTTGATCTCGTTCACTGAAACCAAGTTTTCAAGGCAATTAAAGCGGTCGGAGAGCTCGAGTTGAAAACTTTCAGGGTTCTGAACATCGGGCCGAGCAGGTCGGAGCGTAGACTTCATGAAGCTGGACCTTTCAAGTTTAACGTTGATATTCAGCGTGCCTCTTACGATTCGGTGATCGCTACCGGTCTTAACCCTGTTGATCACAGAGATATCCCTGAATATCCGTCTCTTGTCGGTCACGATGAAGTCTATCTCGTTTCTCGTGGAACCACCGGGGCTCAACCAGGTCCATTTCCAGTGAGGCAGCTTCTGGTAGAACGAGTTCATCATGAAGAGTTCCTCTCTCTCTATGAAGTCGGCCAGCCTCTGTCCCCTATGATTCCGTTGCCCATATCCAAAATTCTCAACTCATCACCGCTTCTCTTGCCCAACTTTGCGTTAAAGTCCCATAAGTCATAACAACAGTGAAGTAAGTTTTGGAGGTATGCATGGCCTTACTTACGTCCTCATAAATAGCCTCTACTTCATCATCGCTGTGTGTCGAGGTCGGTGCACCTGAATGGCCTTCAGCGAATATCTCTGGGATATTCTGAGTATTAGGTATTCCGCCCTCCTCGACATACGCTCGATAGTTAGTATGTTGTTTATGAGGGGCTTACCAACGAGAAACCCGACACCACATGAAGACTTGCTCGCCTTCCCGTTAGTAGAGCAGGTTATCAGACTGCAGGGATACGGTGCCCTCTCCCTCCCTACGAACTTCGCACAACCCCGAAATGTTCCAATGTAACCTGCTCAGTTCTTCTTCCAGCTCAGTCTTCTTCGTGCATATTTTGTGTGTTACCAGGGCCAGGCGTCGTTGGGAGGGGTAGCCGGATCTCTGCGTAGATTCTTAGCACCCCCTGCTCCACCGTTACTTTCGCCGCTACCCACGTCAGGAATCTGCCGGGGCAATCCTCAGCCGGGGCAGTCATTTTTACGGACTGATTTGCCGGGATTTTTTAGAAATATAGCTGTAGATAACACCTGTATCTGATGCGCGTTCCCCGCGGTGATGTTAGACAGTGCCCAACACGACTCCTTTCTGTGAGTCTCCGTACTGGAGTTGAGAAGCGCATGAAGGCTTGCCAATGGGTTGCAGTTGAGCACAGCTTGCGTTTGCGCATCATGCCCCGTCACTATGTTACCCACAGCACGCAGGGCAGCTGATACAACGGTAAACTTGCTGTGCCTGGAGAACAATATAGCTAAATAAAATTGTTATTTAATTAAAACAATTTAAATTCCATACATTTCTACCTATGATTGTTGAAATTACACTATTGTCACGTAACTAAAAGAAATAAGATCGTAATAGATTATATTTAAATAAATATATTTATCTAAACCAAAAATGTATCATCCGACTATATTTATTGTTACGGTACTTGTACTGTGTTTCGCTGAGTGAGTGAGGATATCGGAGGCAGTTAAAAATATGCCGCTTAAGTGGCGTAAAAAGCCGGCAACACAACCATGCGCGGACTGGTGCGGTTGTCCATTGGCAGCGGTGTTCTCTTACCATGTAGGAGACCCACCGGCTCCGTTGTCCGCTATACTATAAAAATTTCAGTCAAATTGTTTTAAAAATTAAACTCTGTGTACATGAGTAATTCAACAAGCCGCCGGCAGACACCAGCATCAATGACGGACTGTATCTTCTCGTTGGGACCATCGGAGAGATAGGAAAGCGCCCAACACGCGTCACTTAGCACCTCCGCATCTGTATGGTGCAACAGACGGCCAAGCACCGGTATACCTGAAACATTTATATCGTTAGGCATAAACTTATCTTAGCATAAGTATAGCCTTAAGCAGAAGCTTTGCAGGTATTTAAAGTTGAATATATAAATTGAAACATATTTTAATTAACACACGAACAATAAATAAAAACATAAATTACGAACTTACTTTACAAAGAATAAACACGTCATGTATTAATTTTCGTAATCGCAATCATTCGTTAATAATAATAAAAATTCAACCTTGAAGACAAAATGAGACCAGCAGACATTTATTAATAAGACTTAATATTGTTGTAACTCACCAGGGGCCACTGCTTCAAAGTTCGTAGCTGGATTTTTGCCTCTACATAAGTTTGAGAGAGTCCAAACTGCGTTTTTTGTCATAGATAATCTTGAATACTTATTTAATATTCTAAAAATAAAAATAATATCATAGAAACCAGCCTACAGGCTGGTTTTAATACCCAAACACTACAGTGTTTGGGTATTAAAATCGGCACTATTCGTAACTGGTTAAAAATTGTTCGTTTTGAGAAAATGCCACCCTGCCATTTGTTGCCGTTTCTTATGCACTGACATAAATTAGATCACGACAATTAGCAAACGATTGTGAAATCCTATTATATATAAAAAAAAATACTTTTTTTTATTATATCATGGGACAAGCATCGACCAAGAATATGTGATTAAACCTCGACCCCTGGGTTATGTCTATTGAGCCAGTGAAACAGAGCTTTGATTGTACTAGGGATTAAAACATATCTGTTTTTAGAGTTACTCTCAGAAATGTTTAGATTTTGGAAGACAAATGTTACATGCGTTTATGGCATACCAATAGTAGTAAATTACGCTTACTCTAATAATGGAGGCAGTAAACCAGCTGCAAGCACCATATCGCGACATCTTGGCGAGTCTCCCGCAACATTTCCGAGGGCCCATAGAGCTTGCTCTCTGACGTCATCACTCGCCCCGGAACTGACTAAACCCACTAAAACAGGGACCGCTCCACATTCTACAACCACACGCGTCTGCTCTGAAGAACCAGACGCTATATTCGTCAAGGCCCAAGCCGCTTCAAACTGGAATATATTATAACAAAATAATATCTTCATAAACACTCAATTCATAAGTGTGTGATTTTGAATGAGAATTAAAAATATAGCATTTTCAACAAAATACCTTAGGTTCTTAGTTTAGTTCGTACTTTAGTTCTCAATTAACAATATGGTAAATCTATGTTGACCAAGATCATCTGGGATAAAAAAGACAACCATTCTTAAGTATATATAATTAATGAGAAATAAAGATTTTTTTAAGTAGGGTCTTTCAAATAGAGCAAGTCGATGTTAATAATCTGTAACGCTTATTCAGTCACTGATCCCAAATTCATCATGGCAAATTACACGGTGTAAGGTTAGTGGTGTAAGATGTAGAGTGCGTTAGTGCAAAGTTGCAGACGCTGCGGATCTTCAAAGTCTATTCTTCATTGATTGTTGACTAAATTTGAGACAGCCGGTTCGATTAAAAATTAACCAACACCTTCACGTCAAAGGAACGCCAGGACTGCCGAGAACATCGCCGCTGTACGTGAGTGTTCAGAAGACTCAGAGGCAGTCGATTTCTCGCCGTGCAGAAGGAAGACCTTGAGTCCTTTCGAAGACTTCAACTTGCAGAGGTTTGCGTTAGGAATTGGGCCTGCATCTGTACAAGGTCCAACTGACCCAAGAGCTCTAACTTAATGACCATAGACAACGCCATGTGTTCGCTGATTTTAACATCTCGTCCTTGTTGAAAGACCCAATATAAATACTAACAATACTGTCTAGACTTGTGTGGATTCACTTTACAAATGGCAGATCAGTAAAAACAGTACTTTTAAAGACCTGAAAATTATATATTATAAACAATAATGCAAGCTAAAGAATTATAAAATAATTATTTAACCTAAACAGTTTGTTCACTGCATAAATATGAAAACACATTTAAATTTAATCTAATTCTATGAGGAATTAATTAGAAATAAGAGAATTAATTAGGAAATGCACCTGTAAAGTAGCATTAGCACTATTAACAAGAAATTCAACAAATTTAGGAACAATTCCAGTCCTTATGACTTCATCTATGGGTGGATTAGGCTCTCGACTCAACAGTTTTCTAAATGTCTGTGTTGCTATAACTTGATCATGTGGATTATCACCATAAAGAGATGCCACCATCTGCGGAGTAATGTCCTCAGAAGATGGAACATTTAACTCATCCTGAAATTAATAAAATCCATAATTTATCTGATATAAGATATTTCTAATTGAATATTGGCATAATGAAATTCCTATATATAACATTGATAGTTTATAGCTACAAATGTTTGTTAAATATTTTAAACAAGTAAGCCTCACACATATTGTAATCATTTTACAATGTAATTATATTTATAGTACATTTTATTTGTAAGATGTGATACACTGTGTGCTGGTGTAATTTCGTGTTTTCTATTTTTCCATCTTAATCTTTATTTTAATTATCATTTTTATCTTTACCATCAACTGGAGTAAAGTGTGTATTTCTATAATGATTATATAGTTAGTTACATAGTGTTGTATTATATAATAATATAAAATATTATATGTACATTATTTTAGAGTTTTATTATGTACCTGCAATGCAACATCTGGTGCATTAGAAGCAGGGATATTAACATTCCTTCTCTTAAGAAGCTGTTGTTCTCTTTTCTGTTTCCGAAGTTGTACTCCTTCTTCTTCACGTCTACGTCTGAGCTCATCAGCACTGAGACCTGCATTCTTGTAACGATGCTTGTGGCCTCCAGACATCTGGTGCATAACAAGAATGCTTTAAAATTAATGTTTATACACTCAACTGTCCTATATATGGCTTTCAAAAAGAAGCATTATTGCTCTTAATGCAGTTAAATGGGTTACAAAAACAATTTCAAATAAGTAACAAATAAATTTTCTTAAAAACTGAATTGAATGTTCTTTGGATATCAAATTTAATAATACATTTAGAGCACAAACCCATAATATTACTAATGTTGTATTTATCATATTGTATTTCCTATATAAGTTTAGTAATAATTAAATACTCAGTCACTACATAATCAGAAATATATACTCTAGATTGCCATTGTTGATGAATACTAAGTATAAAATTAATGAAGATTTGATTTTTTTGATAAAATTATTTTATATGTAAAGTATGAATTTTTATAAGAGTATCATGCTTTAACAACTGAAGATTCAACTTTTGACTAAACTTCATAGAGAAATATGAAGACCTTGGCAAAAACAAATTGGTTTTTGGCAAATTCGCAGATATCGTTATTACATGTAGTTATTACGCAAAAACACAACTAACAGTTGTTTTATACTAAGTTAAAATAAAACAATACGTGTATGTGATCAAGAATCTACATCATCAATTATAAAATTAAAAAAAACTGGTATCTGGTAGTTAAACGAGTGAAATACAATGCAATGTGAGTTGTGAAATACTTACAATTGAATAATATAATTAATGCTGTTGTAAGATAAAAACAATCCAACATCTATCACAAAATGTACATGTATTACTCCGTCGTGTTTAATTATATTTTCCAATTCACCATTGATATCTTCGTTTTGTCATGTAGTGAATGATAGATCGCATTTGGTAAATTTTCGTACACCAACTATCTAGAAACCAAATAGCCAATCACAATTGAGTAACAATGTCAATGGTCAAATACAATATGTATAAAATTTTAGCAATATCTTGTTTCTGCTGTAAGAAATACTGAACAACATGGTAGGGTGGTCCCTATACAGAAGTATAGAGACCGCGTTAACAACTGTCCCCGCCGGAAACGGAGGCGAGAACCGATATATGTTGCGAATCACACCCCGGTGAGCTTCCGACCGGCTGCTCAGGTAGCTAACGTTCCCGCGACGGCCCAAGCCGAGGTTCGTGTCTCGCAGAAGACGCCCTTAGGCTAGTCGCGGCTAAATTTACCTCTCGGCGTTAATGTCCGCGAGAAGCTGGAGAGGCCTTATGCCGACAGCGATAGTCATTTCAAGAAAAAAAAAATCTGCTGTAGACTGTAATCGGCGCCAAGGTTATTAATACGTAAGACAGCTATTATACCTTGCCTAGTTCTTCAAGATGTAAGCTCATCTCTCGGCGAGCCTACGGCTCGCCCCAAAAGTCCGCGCTAAGCTGTAGAGGCCTTATGCCGACTGCGGTTAGTCATTTCAAAAAAAAATAGATTCCATTATAGATCTCTTGTAGTGCAAATACCACGATGACGACACGTAGGTGATATAAGGGAGCAGGTGTATTGTTTTGTATGTCCAGTGGTAGACATGACTTAAATAAAAGAAAAAGACGTCAGTCACTTGTTTGACTCGTTTGGTGATTCAATGGACAAGCTACCATAGTGAGTTGGGAGTCTGTCTTCACGCCCAAGTATAGGTCTACCAGGATCTGAGGTCGAAAAGAGAAAAAAAGAAATTGACGCTAGCAATACTGGGAAAATTGGAGTAAAACTTTTTGATTTTTTTTTTCTTTATAGCGGCTGATTCAGTGTGTGATACATGTAAATATAAAAAATAAAAAACTATTCAATGAACAAAGATAATTTTTGAAAATCTGAATTTGGTGATTATGTATTTCAAAATTTATATGAAAACTACTATTACTCTATTCATGAGTTTATTAATTAATTACAGGTTATAAGAATTTATTTTTTTATTTTTTTTCACTTTTGTTTTTTTTGTGGGAGATTTGTGGGAGAACTAAATACGCCTCTGTTAGATCTGCGTACAGCAATAATTCATCTTACGGTAGTATTAATAACCACTGAAATAAACAAGTTTATTATACATATAATACACACTAAAAATGCAATAAACCAAAATATCGATCAATATCTATGATTGTATTCATTCTACACCGTATTCATCAAATATTATTTAATAAAGATTGAAAACAATATTTATTGCTTGCGATCGAAGAGGTTTCTTTGCCATATTCACGAATTTTGAAGAAAATTTGAAGCCAAACCAAAAACAATTCCTCAACATTTCAGTTAACATATATATATATATAATACAGCTAACTTTTTTTATTGTTGCCGTATGAAAATCGGTACTTATTCCTTTTTTGCCATCAGATCCTGGAATCTAGAACAGCTTAGTATGCAATGAATTCTATGGTAATGGAATCTGTTGTCAACCACCGAGAGCAGAAAATTATTCAAGTAATTATGTCGGTATTAACCTATAGTCGGTAATAGATTAGGCAGTAGAATACGAAAAATATAAATTTCGTATATATTCATTATCCTTATTTTCGGAGTTGGCACAATTTTAATATTAAAATTTATTGACTTTAATTGGGGACCTTTAAAACAACCCGAAGTTGGAAGTAGATGAGAAAGTAAAATGTTATGTTCGTATAAGAATTTTATTTATTTAGACATCATTGGAATAGCATGAAAGGGTAATGTATCTGTGCTGCTGAATGCAATATTGAAGACTGAGCTGTGCAATATTGATAAAATTTGTGCTAAGAAGTTACATTACTAGCTCTTCAATATTAAGAGTCTACAGGTAATAATTGATCCGACGTTCGTGGTTGTCAAGTAAACTGTAAAGCTGTCAAAGTCAAAAAATGACATTGAATTTTGTTATATTTCCGATACATTTTTAAAAATAAATTTGTCTTGTCAAGGGCACAATAAATTGTGCAATAAGTAAATTACAATTTGCTACTCGTTTGAAGAATGGATAAATTAATTCGAGTTCGGACCTCCATTACTATGATAAGAAGATGTCTATGTACTCCAATAAATGAAAGCAAAAACCAGGCTCAACAAGCTAGTATCGAATCATTATCATCAAGATATAAGCCCTCCGAATTTCAAAAATTTTTGCTTGTGTGGACAAAAAAATATAAGACCAAGAATGATATACCAAAATACGTAACGTATGTCTATTGTCTAATATTATTAGTAAACTTAAAGTTATTATTTAATAGTATTAAATACTTTGCCTTTCTTATATTATATACTAATTTATATATATACACTATATAAGTGTCATTTTTGCAGATCTGAAGTAATTGATAGGTCTCGTAGTGAGGCAAGAATCAAGTTGTCTAATATCCTCATGGCATTAACAGCCCTTGGTAGTGCTTTTGCTATTTGGTCTGGAAAAAATGCAGCAAAGAGAGGGGAATCTGTTCATCAAATGAACTTAGACTGGCACAAACAATATCAAGAAGAATATAAAAATAAACAAGAATCACCAGCAAAGTGATTGTAAATATTTTTGCTCATTGAGTAGGTAATAAAATGCTTATTATATTTTTGAAATATATGTATATCAAATTTTATCTTTCTGAAAGATTATTGTAGTTAACATCATGTCCAACAATTTATATTGTTTTTACTTGGTCAGCCTTAATATAGTGATAGCTCATTTGAAATTCTCATAAACTTATGACTCAACTCTGTATTTTCCTGTTACTGATTGGTTAAGTACAACTTTACAAATACAATTTTCAATATTTAGTTTGTATTTAATAATATTATGAAAATGCGTTTTTATTTAGAAATATTTGTTATTGATTTCTTATAATTATGGTCAGATGTATGTATAACATAATTGCTTGTAATCAAAGAAATTAATAATTAATATATTTCTAACAAGATGTACGTTTATCTTTTTTCCATATCCATCTCATGTGTATAAAACAATTTCTGTGGGAACTACATGTAAATCAATATATATCTGATATTCTCCAGATAGTTCCAATAACATTGTCTATAGTTTTACTAAAAACAATATAATTAATTTAATTATATTCTTGATCCGTTTTTATTGAATTAAGAAAATGCATCATTTGAAACTATTTTCCTTAAATTTAATGCACATGCCTGTAGCTATTTTCAATGCAACTGCTATAATTTTTATTATCACATTTAATTATATGAATTCAAAATACTTTATAAGATTGTACTAAATAATATATTTTTCAAGATTCTATATACTATCTAGATATTTACATATTTTAAGAGCTTCACATTTAAATGACAATTTCAGTCTTTATCAATTACTATGCTTAAAATAGTTTCTACATTTTTCTGTAAATAGCTTAGTTGTCTTCTCCTTAATCACTTCCTCAACACTTAGTTCTGTTTGAAGAAGCCGTAACTAAAATAAAACAGAATAAGCATTTGAAGTAAATTGTGCATGGAAATAGTATGTTTAATAATCCAGTCAAGACAACTCATTTAAATTTAACAAAAAAAACACTTACATGATATGTTTTGGGAAGATAAAGCTGATCATATCTATAAAGTGACCAATGATTATGATAGATCACTTAGGTATAAACCGATATATGCTGTGCTTCAGTAGAATCATAATAAATTATAAAACTATTTTATAAGATTAAGGGAGATTTGTACTGGCTATTATTCTAAGCTAAACCTCACTCCATGACATGTTGTGGGTGAATAAACCTAAGAATTTGATAGATACCTTTCTTTGTTCAGCCTTTAAAATTTTTAGGACATCTAGATCATCAGGTTTCTGTTCCTTTGTAGTTTTTAAATTTTTAACTGTATCAGCAGTAACTAGAATGCAGTTTTTTATCACCTCTTCTCTGTCAGTATGACCTTTTTGAATTTGTTGATAAAGATCTTGACAAGATGAAGTAGCATTTATTTTGTTCTGAAACGATTCAGTAGGTATTGATGTATTTAAAGCATAGATGATTTTGTCGTCAAGAATACGCATCTTTTTTAGAATATCCTGTAAAATAACTTTAATTGTAGTAAAAAAAAAACAGTAGAGCAAACACTTATGATAACGGACACTTTACAAACCTGAAATTCTAGAAAATCTGGGCAAATCATGACTAGATATGAAGTATTTTTTAGTTAACAGATATTGTTAAAACATAAACTAAGGCGAGTGGTTTGTTTTTAATTTTAGGTTAAGCTAGACTAGCACAGAGTATAGTAAGTACATGATTATTTTTTGAACATTCAGGTTATCCATATATAGCAGTAAATTGGCAGGAAATTTTGTCGTTAAAATGCAATTTAATAATAATTTAAAACAATCGTTGTTTTGAAAAATCCTTTCTGAGTGTTAAGAAAATTAATATATAAGACGATACTCTGTGATGACTTCAAATTCTCTATGAATATTGTATTATGTAGTTTTGACATATTATCGTAAAATTGTTTTGACATAAAAGCTTTGTGGTATTCTCTTTCTTTCTTCACAGAATTCAAGATGAAGTACGTTCTAGGTTACAATATTATATTTATTTTTATTTTTGTAATCGTGACTTATATTAACAAGTGATTTTTGTTTCTATTAAGTGAACTGTGTTTCCTTTATCATGAGTATTTTATTTTCAGGATCGGACTTTGCGCTTACAGTGGTTATAAAATTTATCCTGGCCATGGAAAAACCATGGTTAAGGTAGATGGAAAGGTAAATAATAACTTAATATAAAACTGCGATCATATTTATAATAATAATTGTAATGTTCTATCTATCGTCATTTGAAAACTGTATTGTTGTTTTGTTAGTCTAGCATATTAATGTTAAAGAAAATAGTATCAACACTCACTTCTATAATATAAGAGCTTAACAAGAGTGAGCATTATTAAATGAAATTTAATGTGTTGTTTTTTTCAGTCTTTCACATTCCTAAACTCAAAATGTGAGGCGGCACATCTCATGAGGAGGAATCCTCGTAAAGTAACGTGGACTGTGCTCTATAGGTAATATTTTTAAAACATTGTATTTTTACTCAAATATGAAATTTTTTCTAAATATAAGTCCTTATATACGTAATTTTAAAGGATAAAAGTAAAATGATCATTAGAAATATCTATATAATTTATATAATATTTACAGTAATTATGATTCTGAAGCCTTAAATGTGTGTAACTTAAAGAATGAACTATATCATAGAACAAAGTATAATACCAGGTATTCAATTACCTATTTTGTAAAATGTTTAGATTTTAATGGATATAAGCAAATATACTTTGAAAAATAAGTGTATAGATAGAGGGACTGTCTAGGAAAGTAAATCTTATGCATCATCAATACATAAAATTGTAAATAATCTATTGTTATAAATTAGGCGCAAGTTCAAGAAGGGACAAGAAGAAGAGCAGACCAAGAAGAGGACACGTAGAACCCAAAAATTCCAAAGGGCTATTGTAGGTGCTACATTGAGTGACATCATGGCAAAAAGGAATATGAAACCAGAAGTTAGGAAAGCACAGAGAGAGCAGGCTATCAAGTAAGTTATATTATCTTTAACTTATTAATGAATATAACACTTGATTTTTCTATGTTAATGTAAACAGAATTGCTTATATTTTTTAGTAAATTTATATTGATTGTTTACATGTAAATGATATTTATACACATAACAGATTTTACATAACAGTGCTTTTTGACAGAGTAAAAAACTAGAACATTTGATAAAAAAATTGTCACTCTTATTTGCCATTCTATAATTAGAATAGATGTGTCTTTTTAAAATTTTGGCTAAGATTTGAGAATGACATATATACCAAATCTTTTACCCAAGTCTGAGTTTTCAAAATGGTTTGATTCATTTAATGATTTTCAGGGCTGCAAAAGAAGCTAAAAAGTCTACCAAGGCTGCCAAGAAAGCATCTGCACCTCCAACAAAAGTTAAGGCACCTCCTAAGGCTAAGGCTGCCAAGGTCTCGCAAAAACCAACCACTCGTATTGGAGGAAAGCGATAAAAATAAAATAAATTTTTAAGGACCATATGTTTTTTTTTTCATTAAACCTTGCAAGCGCTTATTAACGGTGCGTCGCGACATTTTCCACAAATTTGATTAAAACTGCTTAATATCTTTGTAGGACCAATTGTTATCTAAGCCTGAGATTTTTTCTTTAAAAATATTAAGCATTTTGTATCTGATAGATCTTAGGTTATGTGACACCACCCGTTAGCGCTGCGTTATTTACTTCTCAATATTTAAATTCTAAGTAGGCACATTTTAAGTGTTGTCATTGAAATTATGGCAATAATTATTACTGAAGAGGTTTTTAACTTTAAGAACATCGAAAATGAGGTTATGAATTCAACGCGTATTTTTTAAATGTAGTTTTTGTGAAACCTGAAGGATTATTTTAAAAATTTTACACGAGTCATGAAATCTTAACGCACCGGCTTGTATCGCTGCACATTGCTCAATAAAATATGAAACGATAGCAAATTGTGGTTTTTAAATCAGTAAATAATTTATTAATAAAATTATCAATACTATATATACTATTGTTAATCAAGATTATTATGTTGATTATAGCTATAGTTTTTTTAAATATTAATTATTATATATAAATAAAACATTTAAAAACCTAATCTTTGGCAGCAAATATTTAATGATATTATATTAACAATTTGTAATTGTTTTATTCAATTATTTAACATACTGGCTGACTAAATTTCGTGAAAAATAAAACAATATTTTCGGATGTTGCGAAAAACTTGATAAAGTACTATTTATAAATCTAGATGCAGGGCATATTGGATCTCAAGTTATGTGATCAAGCAAATCATTTAAAAATATTTCGACGTAGGTACTTATTTTCGTAACATTCAAATAAACATTTTAATTTCTAATATGTTGTATATTATAAATAAGAATGAATAAAAGTAAACTAATATGACGTGTTTAGATATATATTCTGATTTCTGCTAATTTACTTCAGATATTTAGTTTCATATAGACATTAGATATAAAAATAAGTTTTGGAAAACAACTTAAACCTACTTCAAAATGCTTTTAAAAAAAATTTGCATAATAAACTAGCCTAAAAGTTGTTGCTCACCAATTATATTATTATTATGTATTTATTATAATACTGTGAGTATTTCATCTATTATCTTTTTTAGACTCTATGCTTGTACTAAGTTAATTTTGTCATATAGCTCCTACTACTATTATTCAAAACATGGGATTTATAGCAGGCTATGTGATATTTTTTTTAACTTTTTACAGTCTATTGAAATAAAGTTTTGTTTAATTCCAAATTAAATTGATTATAAAGATATTGTCAAAAAGTGAAATGTTAAATCAAATTGAAAATTTCTATAGGAAATAATAGAGGTTGCTAATTTAACATAATTTAATAGTAACCTATAGTTTGCCACTATTTAATTAAATACATTAATAATTGTAAAAGTTACATAACATTACAATTCTGATAAATTAAATAACGAAGTTTTAAAAAATATATATTTTTACGCAATATATCCGCTCTAACTTAAGCATTCTTAGCTAGAGTCTCTGCCTTGGCAACAACTTCTTCGATGGGGCCCACCATGTAGAAAGCAACCTCAGGGAGGTGATCATACTCTCC
>DWCF01001395.1:0-31128 GCA_018230265.1 Delias oraia | reverse complement strand
GACCCATAAGATTCCATATTGGATCATCTTACACATTTTAACCACTTAGTATATGTGATTACAGAAAAATCCCTACGCATTGAAAAAACGTTTTTATTGTAAATACAATTTCTTCATTAATATCTGCAAACTTGTTAAAAAAATGTGTGAATACGGTTATGCGGATACAAAAGATTTCAACGCCCTTCTTTTAATCCAAATGACAATAGTCTATAAGAAAAAGTTGGTACTTAATGCGTATAATTATTCATGTTGCCTACTTGAGAAATAGTTGATTTTAATATGCATAAAATGATAATTGGTTTATATTTACAACTAATTTTTTTTACCTATAATTGCTAACATTTAAAATACCCTTTGATAATACTTAAATTACTATTATTTTATTATGTATAAACAAAATGTATTTTAATTATCGCCGAATATCCCAACTATCATGATTGAGTACTTTCATTTTATTCTTTTGTCATATAGGAACTTGGTAAATTTATTGTAATAATGTTGTATTAATAAAATAATAATATTGTATTAATGTAAAGAACTACAAACAACAGAAAAATTAGTATTATTTGTATTCACGTAAGCATTCAAATAAATTCATTTATTGACTCACTACCACCAATATATGTATTTGTATATGCTTTTTTGCTGAAATATATATATATTGAAAATAAGAAATCTGAACTTAGCAGACGTCAGCATCCCTATATACGTACATATTATAATCTCATGAAGTGCCCATATTTTGTTTATCTTGCTAATTTTTTTTATGATATAACGGACAACGGAGCGGGTAGGTCTCCTATACGGTAAAAGAACGCCGCCGCCCAAGGACAACTGGGTTATAGTCCTCGCATTATATGTGTTGCCGGCTTTTTACGCCACTTAAGTGGCATTTTTAAGACTCTCCGATATCCTAACTCAGCGAAACACCGTGGAAGCACTTTTTCAAGTACAACTACCATATCACGCTGAGTATTCTGTGAGCCTGTGGTATCCCTTTTGAACGAGCCGGCCCAGTTAGTGCGTCCGCATAGCTTCAGTATGGCTCTCCCACGGGTAAAATTGACTAAGTAACAATATTTTGATGTTATACCTAATGTCAAACCTCTATGACATTACTTTAACTTAAGAAAATATTCAAACAAACAAATAACCTTGTAACTTATCTCCAGCTCTGAGTAATATAAAATCCCCAAATACAATTAGCTGATGTTTCAGTCCTTACGCAATAAATTAATTTGGAATTTTTATTTCGTAAGTACATTTGCCGGCAACACACACTTGACTCTGCAAGGGCTGGGGATGTTCACGGGCGAAGGACTTCGTAAACGAAACGTGCCCTCTGCTCGTTAGCCACCAATTTTATAAAAAAAATCAATCGTCCCGCAAACTCTCTAAAAAATGTTATAAAATAAATAGGACTTCTACAAATATAGCGAATGTTTCTGGAACGTGGTTTGGTTTATAATTTAATAATTAATTGATAAACACCGAATTTCTTGATAAAATTAATAAGTAATCATTTTCCAATTATTCTTCATTCGATATACTGAAAATTATACATCATCATCATCAGCCTATTCAAGTCCACTGCTGGACATAGGCTTCCACCAAACACGCCCACCCGTTGCGATCCTGAGCGATCTGGATCCTGCGGTTGCCCGCGACATGGTCTTTCCATCGTGTGGCGGGATGTCCCTCTCTGCGTAATCCGGTACGCGGTCACCACTCGAGAACCTTTCTTCCCTATCGGTTGTCGGTTCGTAGAGCGATGTGGCCAGACCATTGCCACTTTAACTTACTAATAAGGCGGGCAATGTGGGTTACTTTGGTTCGGCTGCGGATAACCTCATTTCTGATTTTATTTCGCAGCGAGTCTCCGAGCATTGCCCTCTCCATATCTCGCTGAATGACTCTGAGCTTCTCCATTAGACCCATCGTATTTTATTGGTCTACGAATGACGACATTGACAAAGAGAAAATAGCACACAAAGCTCCTAGCAACTATAACTCCCTTTTCGGTTTTATGAAGGTCAGTTATAACCTTTTTTGACGTATTTATTTATGTAAGTCAAATTTTTACGATTTGTATTTTATAAATATAATAAATCAATTTTTTTTTTCAATATCTTATTTCAATAATATTATAATCTGCACAAATTATGTATCTAGGTAACCAGGTTTATTTGAACTGATTTTGAATTTGAATCAGCTTTAATCTTGATATAATGATTAATTAATTATTCTTGAAATGATGATACCAATATTTTATTATATCAAGCTTTAATGAAAACCTAAATTACTGCTATTAGCGTTGAAATATTTTAAAATCATCATTCCTTGTATTAAACTTTTATACAAATTACCAGGTTAAATCAAATCGGTATAGTAGAAATAACAACCACGAAAATTTAAACTCTATATCTAAGGATTAAACACTAAATACCGAATTACATGTAATTCTAATTTATTTAAAATATATCTACTACACACAATCTAAGTATGCTAATTATTAGTAATATATCACAATACAATTACAAGAAACCAACTTATTACTAAATTAAACTACATGAATATATACACAAATTGAGTTAAAAAATCACAATGTTTCTATATGAAAACTTCGGAGCCCTTCGATACAATGTTATACCCGCAAGTATTATTACAACCACGTATGAGAATAATAAAACTAAAACATTTATTTCACGAAAATATTATGTCTTTATGGCACAGGCCTAAGATTCTTTTAAGAGGCATGGACACATCAAAAATCCAAATTGCCTGATATACAAGTCAACGTACGTTTAAAGAAACGATTCGAAAACCATATGTGAATACAATGCTATGTTTTTTAAATAATGTACTTAATTGTGATCCTTTCTTGCAAAGAAATTAAACTGTGTAGGGCGTGAACTCTACCCATATGGCTAACATGTTACAAATACGTTTCGAAATCTAAATATGGTGGCTTCAACAGCATATACATCAATGTGTTTCAAGAATAAAACGCCAATAAACAGTATGCGACGAAGACAATTCGCAGTCTTCTATACAAAGATCACAAAATACTAAATAGTCCAACATAATAGCTATGTTAAAAAAGTTTTTATTTTATCGGTATTTGCTATATTCAAATATTTTTTAAACAGTCGTAGTTAAAATATGCACTATTACATTACAAATATTTAGTAATTAAAACCAGATATTAGATGTTTGTGTTATTCTCAATAAAAAAACGTAATTTTATAATGTATAACGTAGTAAACAAATTAGTGATAAGATAGTGTTGAAATTAAATCCTAATATGACATAAAAATGTAATAAAATGACTACATTCTACTACTAAACATCACAAAATTATTAAACGACTTTACTTAAACCAAATACAAAACTTACAATTACAGATACCTATTATCAAATATCATATGAAATTCAAAATTAAACATCACAATGGTATCGAGTAATCGGGATCCTTATTTCGATTAAATTTCCAAAGACCAAGCACCGCCTGTAAGAAAATTAATCAATTCCTATGATATTATGATTATGAAAGCACTACGAAAATATCCTATTACAAAAACAGACAATTAAATGTTTTATTAAGACTAAAATCTAACAAAATCTTGTCGGCCTACTTTACAATATCCTACCAGATGATCCATGGAAGAATATGAGACTCTAAAATTTTTTTTCCTTAACAATTATGCACGTATGAAATATTTTACATTATAATTTTTAATCCAAGATGTATTTAGTCAACATGCATAAAACTGAGACTTTATATATAAAATATATCAATCAATATATATAATATCTTTCAATTTACATAAATAAAGTGACAGTTTCCAAACAGAGACCCCGCTGCGATCTATAACATTATTGTTGGTAATGCATCTCTTTGTGATTACAAAATTCACCAGAATGAATATTAATAATTTGAAAGTGTTTTTAATCTATCTAGCGAATTAAGTCATTAATTAAACACGTAATTTGGTAAATTGGTTGGTTATTCATATTTATTATGTCATGAGGTAGAAATATTCCAAAATAATAGATTTTTAATATGAACGAACTAAAATTAACGAGGCGCGAATAAAATGTCAATTCTCTTCGAAGTAAAAAATTTAACAGATATGTCCATTTAGTGTATGTCATTTATTATTTATTAATTATCATCTGCAAATTTGGCAGAAAAAAAGCCTTATATACAAGTTCACAGATCACAAGGCTTTTCAGGTACTTATCTATCTATTGGAAGAAATTTATTAATAACATAATGATAAATTTTTACAGAAACCATAATTTTTTTATTATTAAAATATTGTGATTGACGTTGTATTAAAAACATTAAAAGCGCTACGTATATACAAATTTACTATTTGAAGAAGCAAGTCAGTAAGATTTACTCCTTTAATAAAAACAAACTATTATGAACACACATTTAGAAGAAATCAAAACACTATTTGCCATTGTTAATTGATTATTATATAAATTCTCATATTTTTTCATTAAATACAACGTATATAATATTATTTCTGAAAGGCACACTGTCATAAATATTGTATATTCCTTTCCAAATATTGGAAATACATTTTACCTGGGAGTGGACTATAAATCACATTTAGAATACGCCATGGTATAATTTTGCAATATCTATTATCGATTCTAGGTAAAAAGTCATTGCAGCTGTAGCTTATTGTCGCTAACAGGATTTTTGGTCCAATCCCGTTATTTGTAACATGATTGTGAATGCAATAACAATTAGTGTTTCAATATGCTCCACGCAATATAGTTTCGTTAAATTTAAAATTTACAACTACTTAGATAACAAAATATTTTATTACTATTGAAAAACTCAATATTTATTAGTTATAAAATTAAATGACTGAGCGTAAGGACGACTACATTCATTTATTAAAACAATATTGTCACAAATTATGTTATGAAAATAACTTTGTACCAAATTAGACCGATTTACATAAAACAATTCTAATCGTATATTTGAAAAATTTATCACGTTTTTATCCTAATAATTATATTCTGTGCGTATATAAAATGACTGTAAATTTGAAAATATATTAAAAAGTTTGCATATGGACACAGTCGAAAATAGAATAGAAACGTGAATGAGAATAAAATTCTATGTTAACCCTACCGAATGTGTACACATGCACGGGAAATAGTATAAAAATGAATGCTAAACACCGCGCGAAAGCATTGACTACATTTTCACTGTCCAAGTATGTGTAAAAACAGGTCAATGACGCCCTGGATACATCAAACTGTCTACCTTTCAAAGCCAGCGTTTTTTCAATTTCACCAAACGGAGATCCATTCTACATTATACAGCGTTCATGTTTAAATAATAGGTTCACGACTTTCTCGTTTAATAACCAGCTTCATTTATTAACGAAAGTTGTAAAAATTATTATGAAAGGTCTTCAATATGACTGACTCCATTAGCGGCGGCACGTTATCAAATTATTTTTTTTTGTTAAAGACACTTGTAGCTAAAGAAACGTCTATTCAATATATGTAGAACCGCAGGTTTGGTTGTTTGAATTCTCGGGGAAAACCGAAACTACTGTGAGTAAAGAAATTGTACGGCAAAATACGACACAAAAGTTGTCGACATATGACAACGTATAGGTTTTACAAACTTTCTGTGTCTGGATTAAAGTCAGTCTAAAAACGAGATCTTGCATATCTACGACTGATTAATAAGTACATATACGGAAATCTTTCTTATAAGATTACTTAATTTTGGGAGTGTTATAAGTTTAACAATAAAAGATTATAAATGAATGTATTTTTGACTATAAATTAACGTCAATTACAGGAATGATTTATGCAAGGTAGTCTTTTGAATTAAGATCCCTATTAGAGACGATTGCTACACCTGAATAACACTATATTTCACGCTCAATATAGAGATGCAGATCATCCTCGACATTACTGGATCAAAATGAGCAACAAAAAGCACCAAACAAGCCTATCATTCTGAACGCAACTCGACCGCACCGGCCAGACAATGTGTATGTATATCCAGGGTTAGACCCAAACGGGTCCTTTGTCGCGGGGCGAAAAACACCATCGTTATGGTCTCAGGAGTGGCGTTTGTTCCCCACTCGACCAACGAGAACGCCGCTCCGTGCATTTGTTGCTACAACACAGAACGTCATCGCCACCCTGCAATTACACAACATATGATTAGCGTAACTGCACACAAACCCTCTTTGTGCGGATACTGTACACATCTGTTAATCAGTTTTAGAGTTAATACTAATTTATTTATTTTTTATTCTATAGAGGACAACGGAGCAGGTAGGTCTCCTATATGGTAAGCGAACACCGTCGCCCATAAACAACCGCGCCACATTCCGCGCATTGGTTGTGTTGCCGGCTTTTTAAGCCATTTAAGCGGTACTTTTAAGAGCCTCCGATATCATCAATCACTCTGCGAAAAATAGTTCATATACCGTTTCACGCTAAGTATTCTGTGAGCCCGTGGTATCACTTCGGACGAGCCGGCCCAATTAGTGCGTTAGTATGCTATTGCTGAAGCAATACTTTCCCAATCCTTTAAGTATTTTTATTATATATTTTGTATATTTTTAATTTAATTAATTAATTATATTGGTCTAATATTTAAAAATCTTTAATCGTGGGACGTCCCGCGACACGATGGAAAGACGATCTAACGAAGGTCGCGGGCAACGACTGGATCCAGATCGCTCAAGATCGCAGCGGATGGGCGTCTTGGGGGGAGGCCTATGTCCAGCATTGGACTTGAATGGGCTGATGATGATGATGATGATGAATCTTTAATAAAAAGTATTCCCATCTTTTAGTTATATTTTCTGGTAATATATTACTGACTTTATTAACTCGTACTAAAGTTTAGACAGAAAATGAAAACTTATATACTTCAAACACTTTATATGTTATAAAAACATATCACTAACCTGAGAGATATGTAGATCATATAAATGCAACGTGCTGACGGAAATGTCACGCGCTTCATCTACCGGCATTTCGGTAACGGGTTCGAGCCCCAAGACACTCGCTCCCAACTCACTGCTGGCCCCGGCCAAACTAACTTCTTTTGCTGATTGACCACTAGGTCCTTCGTCTTCGTCACTAGTCTCGTCCATATCCTAATAATATCAATTCATTTAAAACATTATTATGAATGAAATAAAACAATTTTCAGATTATCGAATCAGATATTATTTTTATAATTTATGCTTATGTCATGTTATTAAAACATTCATATTTCATAGTAGTTTGTCGCCATCTTTATTGTTATTTAACTTATGAAACTTTATTTCATTAATCTGAATGTACCTTCATAAACTGTCTGTCTACCTACATTCAGATATAAATGATATTATGGAAAGAATTAAATTTAAGGTCGCCTCCGACATGTATGCATGTAGGTCCGAAGGGAAGGCCTATGTCCAGCAGTGGACATCCTTCGGTAGAAATTATGATGATAATGATGGAAAGAATGACTTCATTTCAATAAAAACTTACCGGTAACCTATATTGAGTTTTTTGTTGTTGACAATAAGACAACATCGTTGGATACCGAGTATTCACACCAAATATACTTTGCTGAATAAATGATCCTAACATTGTTTTGTTCTGTAAATAATAATATTAATTACATTTACAGATATGACTACAAATTTATCGTTATATATAGATAAAAAAAGATCAATTGAGGAACGTACCAGGCCATTGTTAGAGGGTAAAGCGTGGTGCATACTCTGGCGTAGCGATCGCAAAAATTGACGTTGGGCGGGCTCGGTGGGATGCCAGCCCGGATGTCGGCACGAGAACGCAACCAAAGACAGTTCTGTTTTACCACCCTCACCTTGATTGTACTGTGTATTACCTCCTAAAAATTATGTTTATAATAAGCTGATAGCTCTAAAATTTTATACATTTTAATAACATATTTATTAAATGTTAAAAGCCAATATGCGATTAAAATAAAGCGGAATCAGATGTTAGATCATATTTGGTATAATAATGGTTATATGGTAACATTCAGGTTAGTTTGTCTATTAAATAAATACAGTTGATATTAAAAAGATCTGCTTTAAGTTAAGCAGTATATAGTTGACAGAAGAACAACCGGTACAATAAGATATTACGAAGTCTTATACAAATTGTAGTAGCGCATAGTAAACAAAAGAAAAGGTCCCTTTTGGTTTTTTTTTACACACAAGAAATTATATTGTGATAATGTCGTGATGTTTATTACTGTGTATATATATCCTTGTTCTATTCTGTTTTTAAACTGTTGCAAAATTTAATAAATTATCGACTTCTTAACATTACCTTTTAATTTATCATACTTCAATGGAGTTTGCCAATCAGGGTGGCCATGGCGCCTGATGTCCAACTGGAAAGCATCAATTTACATATTTACTACTTGAAATATTAAAACAAAGTAAAAAGCAAAAAAATACAATTTTTCAAAAAAAAATTATTATCACAAATTATATTCAATATTTATATTTGTATATTACCTGAGCAAATGAGCAGACGTCTCCGATGCCGCGAACGCTAACAGTGAAATTTCTATAGAAGTCAACAATATCGAGAGCCCGATTTCGTAAAGAAAACAATACGAGAGGGCAAAGGAGCGGGCTAAATAATTCAAATAGAATATATACCTGAAATCAACACGTAAAAATCAATTAATAGATAAAAACACATTTACTGAATGAACATTCTGTAGATACACATGGCATGCCATGTACATGTACATGTTACATAACCAGTAGCATACTACTGGTTATATAATTTAAAGGTTCAGGTACAAGGCTATTGTTTAAAGTTACAGTTTAATACCGTAACTTTACCCCAAGCAATCGGAGTCGCTTATAACTCAAATGCTATATCAATCAGATCAGTAAGAATAAGTTACTTATAATCATCTTATTCAGCTCATGCCATTAACATTTAATCCATTGTTTTATAAAGAATTTTCTTAACTTTTTTATTTTCTTTTTATGTAATAGCGGACGATGAAGCCACATGTTTCGTTGTTTTCTAAAAAGGCAATAAATCCGCACTGCGGTTGTGATGCCTTTTTACACCTCTTAAGCGAGCCTCTGATACCCTCACTCACTCAGTAAAACACAGTACAAGTACCATTTCACGGTGAGCGAATTGTGAGCCCAATTAGTATGTCGGCACATGCTGCAGCATGGCTCTTCCACGGGTGTGACAGTTTTTAAGACACTCGTTCGGCCACTGTCAAGCCCTGCCAAAGCCCGTATATTAAACGACCGTGAATCACAACACATAAAAAGTTGCGTAGTGGATAATCACCGCACGAAATTGAAACAATTGTTGGAAATGTGCAGCGACGTCCTTTGTATGTGCGCGACCTCTCCACGCAGCCGGTAAGTAGTGGACGTGTCCCAACACTTGCACGAAGAGTTCTTCACCACGTGCTGGCCCCGTGCATCCACCACCTAAGTGGTCCTCATCTCCAATCAGAGCCCTAAAACATTATTCAGCTTACTTAAAATTCTCATTAGACAGGCAACAAGTAATTTGCTAAAATATATTTCTAATAATTGAATGCAATGTATGATTTTTTCTCTTTTCTTCACCCTTTTCCATGTATGAAAAGACTAAAATGAGATTGAGCCTAGCCCTTGTAATCGTCTAGTACACATTGGTCCTAATAAAGATGTGTAAAACTATGTTGATTATTGTAGAATGGCAAATGCATTGAACAGGGCTCCTGAAACACAGTACTACCTATTTCAAGCACAGGCAATACATATAATATAAGTAAATACCTTTAAGACACCTAAATACACACAAGGTTTATAAATAGGTATATAACATACATATAATCTTGTACAGTAACTACAACAGAATACTGCACGATAAACTAAGAAACTTTGAGAATATTTTTAGTGTACCTTCAACGAGTATTGGTATAAAATTTGATTTGATTATTATAAACAAGTCTCAAATGTATAGATTAGTTTCAGTTATTAAATAAATATGTATTCATAATGATAATTGTAAAAAAAAAAAATTACCTAGCTCCAGCTAGAATACAGCCTAGGATTGTGATTATAGAGAGCACATGTTCTACGGTTAGCACATCTTCATCATATACTGACAGTGCCACCAATACTCCAAGAATACTTGCCGAAACGAACACTATATTTCTGAAAAGAATCAATTCCAGAATCAAAAAACATTACACTGAATAAGAAATAATAAATTAATACAAACTATCTATTAAAAAACTCATATGATAACTTTCAAGGACCGTTGCCAAGATTTATATGATCTGTTTCAAAAAAGACCTGTATTGTATGACATAGTATATCAAGTGTTAAAACCGTGTTAACTTACCTCGCAATAACGGTGGTGATTGGTGAACTGAAGCTGGCTAAATATTTTTGGGATGGCTTATGTGCACGTTTCAGTCGATCCCGCAATTCGTGATCTAGCTCATTAAAATGCCTCAGAGTAATTCGAGCGTAGAGCGACCAAGTCCGTAGACCAAGTGACCCTGGCGATCTCTTTATTAACTGAAAATTATACAGTTTTATTAAAAATCACTTTTAAAACTAGAATATTAGTAAATTCTTTCTATAATATGTAAATAACAAAATAAATACTTATACTTGTATTTACATATTATTATTTATTTAATACAATACTATACCTCAGCATAATTGAAGAAAAAATACAATATTTGCCAAGCTAGTATAAGAGGTGCAAGTACAAGATTAGCTAGGGCAAGCAGTAATATCCGTCTTTCAAGTTGTCGAGCTAAGATCATTCTTTTAGTGGGGTCTTTGTAACAAGAACGTAGCTGCCAACAATTCTCCCAAGGACTCCATGGACTAGCTGAAACTATTACAATAACTCAAAAAGGAAACAAAATTGTTTTGTATATTGTTTTAAATGTTTTTTAAAAATTTAAAACTCACAAAATAAAAGAAACTCTAGATTCCACTTTAAACCTTTTGATAAATAGTGGAAATCCCCAACACAAGGCACATTTATTTGTAGAGGTAATAAGTTTTTGTTAACCATTGCCACCATATAATTATTAAATCTGAAATCAAATTAAAATAACAAGTCTTCATTTATTTACGGCCTCTATATTAAATCTTCCAATATTTTAAAGAAATTAATACCCTTTTTTAAAAATAAAAATAAGTTATACTATTGTGCTACTTTGTATAAATATTGAAAAAAAAAAAAATTGGAAATATGCCAAAATCATAAGGTTCTTTTTATATCTAACAGCATGCAATGGCCATATGAATTTAGATTTTTCAATACATACTACATAGTTTAGCTATAGATTATCATATAGTTACAATAAATAAAAATGTTTAGAGAAGATGATTAGGAAGTTAAAAATTGTATATTTCTATATTCAGACAACTTTGAAATTGTCACCGTGTTTACTCAATAAAAAAGGTTTTCTCTCTAATTCTGTATGAAATAAAATAAAGTATATATATATATATATAAAAATACCTGAGTATTCTGTGATAAATGTCTAATTCATTTATTTCCTGCTTTTGAACACACATGTGATGCTCTGGCTGAGCCTCTCTTACTCTATCCTGGATAGTTGTCCAATTGACCCATGCCAAGTCACTCTATAAAAACAAGAGAAAGAGAAGCTTTTGTTAGATAGAGACAAAGAAATAAAATCATTTAAGATTATATTATAGTGATGCTGATTTTCATACTATTATGACTTACCTCTTTTATTCTTAAAGCATTGTTATAAAATAGCTTTGTGTCATAAGCATAATACAAATTATAAACTGAAATTACAAGCATACTAAGCCAAATAATTGAACACAATACAATGAGGAACCACCTGTAACAAATAGTTTTATATTATATAATTTAATAATTAATTGTCTTATAATTTGCTATTAGGTGCTTATTGCTTATTGAAAAACTTACCATTGCCAAGATATAGAGGCACGACATTCAGATGGTGATAATATAACGTCACTTAAGCTAATTTTATCGCTTCTGCTTACATTTGTTTCATTTCTAAATAATTTCTGATAGTTAACACAATGGACTAAAAATGTTGAAAACCATACAATGAATATAAATTGTAATAAATGAAAGACATTAAACATAATCATTGGATAAAATCCTCCGTTAACATAATATCTATACATTCTTGTAAAAAATGAATCTAGATCTTGGATATGTGTCCAGCCACCTGAAATAATAAAAAAATTGTGTTTTTCTGCTTTTTAATTAAAAAATTGAAAATATAAAAATATCAGTATTACCTTTTGTCTGTGGAACTTTGTGGATAATAACATTAGTGGTATCGTCATGTTCCTGTTCAGTTGGTGAAACAGCTGCATTTTCTGTAGATATTGCAGCTAACGGTGGCACAAGTTCATTGTTCAATGCACTATACGTAATATCACGCCTAAAATGAGCCATTTCCCACGAATTTTGAATCTACATCGACTGTAAATAATTCTACGTCTAATTTTTAAACAATGAGCTCACTTACACAGTACGCATTCTTGACTTTGGCCCAGAAAATAATATCTTTCAAGATCTTACGTATTTTTTGATACAAAGACATTTGCAAAATAATTTTGTATTTTTATACCTAACAAATTGAATATCAATACATTTTACAAAAATCTACGTTACATTTAATTCAGGCTTACATTATAATTAGAAAATTCAATGTATGATAATAGAAGTCTAAACAAAGTGTTCAATATACCAAACTAAATAGATATGACGATTGACATATTATAACGAAAATAAAACATTAACGATTAACCATAGATGTGAGATCAGTGACCCAGAATATCAGACGAAAAGGTAATCAATAATTATGAAACCTATCCTTTGTCAAAAAAGGGGCGATTAATGCCCCATGCCACAGTGTTGTACTAAACATGGTCCCTACATCAGCAGTTGTAAATAATATAAAAATATGGTTATAATATAACAACACCGCATTCCATCCGATACAAGAAACCCCGGAATATTAGTTAAAAAATCCAAGCCAGTGCTATCTTTGACATAAATGAGTTTGTGGAGAAATATTCCCTCATATCCACCGCATGGCGCAATGTCACTTCACGCCACCAAAGCAGCGGCCGTTTCCTCGTCATACGCGTGGAAACCTCCGA
The DNA here is from genome assembly GCA_018230265.1 of Delias oraia. NCBI lineage: Eukaryota > Metazoa > Arthropoda > Insecta > Lepidoptera > Pieridae > Delias > Delias oraia. The sequence continues at coordinate 17,929 of DWCF01001395.1, read as the reverse complement.
TTCGACTTTACGGTAGCACAATCGTTACCCCGTTCCCGGACTTGAAGATCTTAATATAAAATTAAGTGAGAACACTCCTCGGCTGCAATTGCAACCACCTATATTAGAGAACTACGAACGACGACTCCGAGAGTAGAAGTTGCAGCTTTGTCCGCAGATAGCACCGCAGGGCGACTCTGAATGATCTGGGAGTTTCACTCAGTGGGTTATTAACGCTCACCTCATCATTCATCACCATTGGCCGAGTTCTATTATCAGCCCTCTTTTCAATGGCCTACTGAGCCCATCTCAATCACCACCATGTTTCTATAGGTCGCGCATCTTCTTCCTGCGCTTAATTAAGCATCATGACCGAACAAGCTAACGGCATGGATTCTTCCGGGTCTATGACCGCAACTACGAGATGTAGAAACATGCTTGGAATAACTAAAGCCTTATAACTGTGAACTAAGTCTGTATAGGTTCATCATCATCGGCCCGTCAACCTCTACTATTGGACTGTCATCCCAGTCCAAAGAATTTTTTTTGCATCTGTAGTAGTTACAAAGGTTTATGCATAAATTATATTATAAAGTGTATAGTAATCGTTTAAAATATGAAATTCAAAATTGTTTCAAACTCAATGTTGATGTTACAACTTCGTTGTTTTCAATTTTATAACAAATTTGTAACTAATTTTTCAATCGCCGATTTTTTTATCAGAAGATTTTATTGGCAACTCTCTAGAAAATCTGTATTTATAATATGCTTTGTGATGACTACTATTATATATTTTCATTGGGTTCTGTTTGAGTTATGATTTTTATTAACATTTAACGTCATAGGTATAAAGTGACCACCAACTCGCGACAGCATCGGTCGCAGTATACGCGCTGTGAATATAAGAAATATTCCTTTTGTAGGTAGTAGTAGGTAGTTACTGAATATTAAAATTGAAAGACACATTTTGTAAGAAGTGAGTATACACAAATGGTTATTACTTATGAAGAATATCTTACAAAGGTCTTAAAATTTAAACATTTATCTATTTTCAGATTATTTTGTAAAAATCAGTGTATTATTTTCAAAGAAGCAAGAATGTTTATTGTTGGTCTAACAGGAGGGCTAGCTACAGGGAAAAGTACAGTTTTGGATATATTTCGTGAACATGGGATTGCTGTTATAAATGCTGATGATATTAGTAGGAAAGGTATGTACTAGATAAGTTAATTATGTTTTAAATCTTAAATAAATGTTTTATATTCAATAGAATTTCTTTATATTAAAATTAGGATGCAAAATACTAAAATATTATAATGATATATAATGAACTACTACTAACTGGTGTAGCATTTATTAATTGACAATTAAGAAATATATTACTATAATATATTTTTAAATTACAGTGCTTGAACCAGGAACTAGAGCATGGAGAGAAGTAAAAGAATATTTTGGAGATGACATTTTAAGTCATGATGGTAAAATAAATCGAATTATCCTTGGTAATATTGTCTTTAATGATAGAAAGAAACGTATGAAACTAAATAGTATCACTCATCCAAGAATTTATAATATTATGATGAAAATGATCTTTAGATACTTCATAAGTGGTCATAAATTCCTGGTCTTAGAATTGCCATTACTCTTTGAAACAAGAATAATGTTAAAATTCATGCACAAAATTATTACAGTGGTGTGGTAAGATATTAAATAAATTTGTTTTTGAGTTTTAAACTTTTGTACCTTATTAATATGGTATGATTAAATATTATTTTATTTAGTAAGGAAGATCTGCAGCTTGAACGTTTGTGTATAAGAAATGGATTTACTGTAAAAGTTGCAAGACAAAGAATACAATGTCAATTACCTCTCGATAAAAAAGTAGCTGAATCAGATTTTGTAATTGATAACAACGGTGGCTTTATGTCAACTGCTGAGCAGGCTGAAAACTTAATCACTATTTTAAATCAATCTAAGTTCACAAGGTAAGCTGACATAAAAACATTATCTGTTGTAGTCTTTTGTACCATGTAATGTTAAAATGTTTTGTAACCTATCATTTATAATGAAAACAACAATTGTGATGGGGATCATGACATTTGTCATATGATTAATGTAAAATAATATTTGTTTATATGACCTCAACATAATTAGATAACTTTTGTTATTTGTTTGCTATTAAACATGTTGCAAAACTTAACAGTAAGTGAAATTATCAGATACCTAGCATTACATTAATCCTTTTGTTTTCAGGAACTTCAGAGCTGCAATCTTAATTGTACTCTCAATGTTTTTTGGTATTGCAAGTATTGTTTTTAATTCTATTCAACGAGTTTTATTCTAAATGTAATTATTTTTAAATAAATTAAAAGTTTTTCATTATTACATAATTATTAGATTTTCATTTAAGTCATTGATTATTAATTTAATTCTAAAATGAATACTCCTCCTCACAGATTCACCAAAATCATGTTGAATTGCTATTATTTTAAATATTTAAAAAAATCAGCATCCAGCCTCTTGGTAAGTAAACTGATTAGAGAAATGAAATAAAAATTTATATAACCTATAAAGAGAAAATAGGCCTGTATTGAATATTTAAAAAATTGTAAAACCTCAACAACTCATCATTTCTTATGACACCAAAAACTGTCTTGAAGCTATCTTTTAGGTTCTATATGTCGTTTTCCTATTATTCTTAAAACTAAAGAATCGCTAAATTAGTGTCAATCTTGGTATCAACATTGTTGCTTGCACCCCAGGTCAAGTAACACTTGTTATAAGATAGATTGTAGATTCTCTAGGTAAAAATTCTATTAGGATTGGCTCTGTTGAACAATTCAAAATACATTGTCACTTATCTCTACTCTCCAAAACCCACCTTAAAAATCTTAAAAGTTATGCTGACTTTTAACCGATTATTCCTTATTCTCCGTCGTTTTTTTAATTTTACACATGAATAAATTTAAGTTGTAAATTAATTCATGTAAATATATATATTCTCTACTACAAAAACCTAATGAATTTTCTGGTTTGGTTGGATCCGATTTGTGGGGTACCGGATAGATTTACGAACTCTTTCCAATATTTTTTTAGGAAACACTTGGCAAATAGGTATACGCAACGAAAACCCTACGACAATTCGAGGATAGAGGTAAATAATTATTTCATTATTAGGCGCATTTCGAATGAAATCATGCATGAAATAAAAGACTCGACGATTAGTATATAAGAAGTAAAGGTTGTGAATGGAAAAGAACATTACAATGGATATAGATACATTACTAGGTATCTACTCAGTATACATAAAAGTAAAAATTCTTACTAAAGAATCAAACATTATTTTTTTTATAGAAACGGTGGCAAACGAGCAGGAGACTCGCCTAGGATAAGCCGTCCTCCGCCCATGAACGTCCCTTGCAGGGCTGCAGGTTTTTTAAGGTCCCCAAGTCGTAATGGAGAGTGGTGGTACGCGGTATAAAATGCCTTAAAAACGCTCACTATTGTTATGAGCTAAAGTATCTGTCATACCTTTTATTTACGGTAGAATACTAGAGAAATGGTTTAAAATTCTGATATAGCATTTGGGTAAGCATCGTTTCATATGTTATAGCCGTTATTTTGCTGTCAATCAATACGTTATTAGGTTTATTGTTCAGATTCACGCACACTTAACATGTCAATAAGTTTCCCTTTTTGTTTAAGCGACGCAACGTAGCCACAATACAAACAGTCAGAGGAGGCGCCTGCTACTTTGTCCGCTATGTCATGAAAATAAAATAGAAAACAGTATATTATTGCCGAATTAGCAAGCTAAAGTGGCAATGGGCAGGCCACATTGCACGTACAGCAGATAGCCGAAAAGTGTTAGTGTGGAAATCACGGAACGGCAAGCGAAGCGTGAGATGTCCACCCACAAGGTCAACAGATAACCTTATAAAGGTCGTCGGAAGACGCTGGATACAGGTCGCCTCCGATAGGTATGCATGAAAGTTCAAAGGGGAGTCCTACGTCTAGTAGTGAACGTCATCCGGCTGAAATGATGATGATATTTTTGGAATTAAGGATTTTCTTGTTATATCGAACATTAAAAGTAAGCACATTAGAATGTTTTAGAAGATATAATAAGTAGATATAATAGTGTAAGATACAGTTTTATTTGTATTCTTTGTTACATATCTAAGGGGTATACAGAGAGCCGACGTTACTCGCAGTAGACTTATTAAATCTATTTCTCAATATATTATATGTTTTGATTGATTTTGATAGTCCTGAAGTTACGTGCTTCCTAAAAATAGGCAGTTGAACCTCTGAAGCCGCTTCAGTAATAGTACTATTTAGTATTTGAATCTGAATTATATTTAAATTATTGGAATCATCAATTCTGTGTTCAAACTGTTGCGTGAGTGGATTATAGCTATAAGATCCGAATATAGCTCTGAAATAGAAATTGTTGGTGATAATATACATTGTAATAAATAATTGACCTTATAGTCCCTTGTGAAAAAAAAATGCAATCGTTCGCCGGGACAAAAATACAATATAAAATTAATAAATCATATTTGTGATTACATTAATGTAGAAAATAAATAATTCATTTTTATATCAACTATGTTGTGTAATGATGAAAATATTAAATTACTTGTTATATTTACAACCAGCTATAATTCCGTCGTTCCCATTAAAGCAGTCTTTATTATTTTCATTCAAATTTAAAGAAAAAGAAACGTAAGGAAATATATTTTGTCCCTTTGAACGCTGACCATATTCCTGCTTACTGGTCGTAAATATTTTCGTAAATATTATCCTATTGACACTGGCAAAATTGTGACGGTCAGATTCAATAAATAAAATGCAATAGTTTGAATATAACTAACTTATAGTTTGAATATAACGCTAACTTTCTAATATATAATTTTATTAGTGTTGCCCAAATTTAGTCTTGGCCTAACCGCCTAATTTTAGCAAGGCCAAGACTGACCGTGTAAAACTTGAGCAAGACCAAGACCAAGACTGGGAGCGCGATACCAAGACGAGGTATATTAGCGCAAGACCAAGACTGGTTAAAACTCGTCATGTTCTTGCATTTGGGCAACGATAAATTTTATGTAGATCATCTACTTAACCCTTAACGACAACTGATTTAAGCCTATGAATGTTGATAAATATAATTAATATTTAACATACGGTTTAAGTCCATCTTCTATTACAAAACGGGGTAACTTTTCTTTTCCATTAACATCACTAATGCTGAAAAATAATTGATTTATTAAATGTAGTTAAATATTCAAAGTATAAAATAACTTAAATATATCGCGTACATAAAACATTGATTTAATAGAAATAATAAGAATAACATTTTCTACAGATGTAAAACAGTACCAAAATAAGTTATATGATTACATTCCTAAATCTTGTTTCACTTCTATTTATTTTTATGGCATATTATCAACGTACTATAAACATATACCTAACATAATATCAATCGGAAAAACGCTACGTTGTTTCGATTATATATACTATTATATTAAAATTATTCCCAACGATGCTATAAGGATAGAAAATAAAATAATTTTAGAAAACGGTACACTGTACGGTGGAAGTAGGCGGAAAGGAAAATGGTGGGCGGGACTTAATATGGCTTGCTACAGCCCTCTGAAATAACCCTCCGAACCTCAATTCCATTTTAAGAGCTGAACAGTTCATACAATGTCATCTAGACTATATTTTCTCAGCAAAATAATCCGCGGTGGAATGTAGTTAAAATGAAAATATATCGTGCAATATGGATGATGTGCTATTAAATTTGTGTTCATTAAACAGTGCCATTATGCCTCTGAACATAGACCGCTCACCGAATTCAGGACATAATTCAGACATGTTTCTATATGATGACTCTTCGATGTCTGATAGCAGTTTATACGGCAGTGATCAAGAAAATCATTCAATTCCAAGAAAACGGTAATTAATTCATTTGAAGCTTTGTGCATACTTATTTAAGCTTATGACATAATGATTTCATCATCACTATCATTCATTATCATTATCACTATAATTGAAAAAAATATCAAGTATCGAAATTACAAATAATATCAGTATTTTATAAAAAAAATATTTTTACATTGAGTTACTTATTAAATGACATTCAGATCGCTTGTATAAAGAATCGTGAACAGTTCAGATTATAAACGTCTTCACAAACGACGAAGTCGGTGCCCGCAACAGCAAATTCAGCAACGGCAGGCTGCTAACCTGCGTGAAAGGCGACGTATGCAATCAATTAACGAAGCCTTCGAAGGACTCCGTGCACATATTCCGACCTTACCATATGAAAAGCGGTTATCTAAAGTTGACACTCTCAAACTTGCCATCGGATACATAAGCTTCCTAGGAGAGTTAGTAAGTACAGTGTATAATTGAAATTATTTTAATTGTTTAATTCTATTAGATAGAAACATGATGGCATTCTCTTAATGTACCTTTGTTTTCAAGGTACTCTGCTTTATCAAATGAATTATCAATAGTTACCGTATTTGTTTATTAATAGCTGTTAAATATTTTTAACAGGTCCGCACCGATAGAAGCTGCACAGACAATATGCTATCTGGAGTCGGTAACAGCCAAAACAGAGAAGAACAGAAAAAAGTTATCGTAAGAGGTAATATTATTTTCATTTCTTGTTCCAATATTATATTTATAGCGATATTATGTAGCAAAAAAATATTAGCGATTGATCTACATTATATTTTACAATAAAAAGGAACTTTTTAACTAGGTAATTTACTGTAAAAATATATATTGAATCTCCTAATAGGTATCATCATCATCATCATCAGCCTATCAAGTCCACTGCTGGACATAGGCCTCCCCCAAAAGGAGGGTGTTTTGCCTTAATCACCAATAATAGGTATATATCCTGTATATATTCCTATTTCATATTTTAACAGTAAGCGGCACAATGATCTACTTACTGTAAGTTAGTTAGTTACTACAGTTTAACTGATAGTAAGTACTCCATATGATATAAAACACAAAACTCTATTATTTAATTGTTATACCTACTGTTTAGCATGTATAGAAAAATTAATATGGATGTGCTCTATAGATTTGTGTTAACTCTCTTCATAATAATTCGTAGGAAACATTCATATTAAATTAATTTCAATCTTAAAATATCTATTTAAAACTATAATTTATTTCGTTTTTATTTATTATTAACTTAAAAAACCTGCAATAGGCAGTTACAAGGAAAAGCGCATCAAAGTTTATTTCTAATAAATACCATTGAAAACAAGACGTGTGAACCCCATTGTTGGGTCAAATGGTGCCAGGGTGCGACCCTTTTCCTACAATTTGTTTGTACACCTTTCAGTAATCAATAGTGGTTGCTGCGTAACTAATTTCTTGATTAGGATCTTCTACTGTTGTTATAAGATGATTGCAATACCTATTACGATTGCAATAATTTCTAAATTCATTTTACTACCTTGTCCAAGTAAAATACAGGTATTAGGTATAGGTATCAGATTGTTTTCCAATAAGCTAATACACGATCCAAAAAATGTTTTTTGTATACGATTTAAGCAGGGTAACACTGTAGATTTAATTTCCTGCGTAATAAAAACTGTATAAAGCATAAGCTACCAAAAATTACATTTATATTTATTCAAAATTTATCTCCAATATATAAATTATATTGTAGGTTAGGTTAGCATATATATATATGCTAAATTTAAATATAAATATATGTAATTTAGCAAGAGAAGTCAATTATAATACATATTTAAATTTTTATAAATGAACCATAAGATAAATACACATGAATTTGGTCCAGGTGTGGTTGAGACGGATTCCCACGCGATATTGCGTGCGTGATCCACAATGGGATGTTCGTGTCGTTTTATGCATTTAAACTCCCACAAAATTATTAGAATAGGAAATTATGATATGTAATATAGTTTTATAGAATTTTCCGGCACTCATTTTATCAAAAAGCGATAGTATGAAAATACGGTTCTGGGTAAGAGGATTTTAAATCATAGAATTAATTAGAAAATTGTTTATGTATACTTGAAAACATTTACTGATACTTCAATTACAAAATGGGGTTTAATCAAATTGTATTCTCTATTTAAAATCTAAAAATCTGAGAGACCTTTACTCTCTGAGCATTGCAAATGCGTTAATTATATTATGAAAAGTCTTAGTGAGGAAGAGCCTACATATTAGGTCTTTACCTATGAAATTGCCGAAAAAAATTTAAACGATTTTTTTAATGTATTTTTTATTTGTATTAATCGAAGTAATCACCCATGCAATCAATGCATATTTACCAACTCACTGATAGTTTATTCTCCAAGAAATCAGCTGGACGGGAGACAACAAATTCTTCAAAGGCATTTTGTACTGCCTCTCGGGTTTTGAATTTTTTTCCTGCCAAATAGTTATCAAAATTCTGAAAAAAGTAGTAGTCTGAAGGCGCAAGGTCTGGTGAGGAGATTGGATGAAGGAGAGCTTCCAACCCTAGTTCTTGCAACTTGGAGACCGTCTGCTGTGCAGTATGAGATCACGTGTTGTCGTGCAGGAGCAGCGGAGACCAACGAGTGGCCAATGCTGGTTGGAGAAGTGCCAGCTTCTCCATCATTGTGTTCATTACTTCACTGTACACATCTGCAGTAATGCTCACCCCGTTTGGTATGAAGCTGTGATGAATCAAACCGGCGCTAGACCAAACAGTGACCATCACTTTTCTAGGGGTAAGTTTTCGTTTAGGGTATTGTTTAGGTGCTGATCCAGGATCCAACCAACTTGCTGAGCGCTTGCGGTTATAAAACAAAATCCATTTTTCATCGCAGATAACAATGCAGTTCAAAATTCCTTCATTTGTGTGTCTATTGAGCATTGCAAGGAACGTCTCGTCGCGTACTTCACGATGATGCTTATTGAGTTCGTGGGGCACCCATTCGTCAAGTTATTTTACCTTGCCGATTTGACGCAAATGGACCATTATTGTTTTGAGGCTAACGTCACGTCGAAAGCTGCTGCTAATTCAGCCATAGATTGTGTATCATCAGCTTCCAAAATAGCCTTTAATTCGTCAGTGTCGCCCGAAGTCTTCGGACGACCGCGAGGTTCATTCTTCAGGCCGAAATTTCCAGAACGGAAGCGAGCAAACCATTAACAGGTGGTGCATTGGTTTTTAGTGTTAGCTCCGTAAACGTCGTTGATGTTGCGTGCCGCTTGTGCCACGTTGTTGCCACGACGTTATTCATATTCCACAATTACTCGAATTTCTAACATATTCATGATGACGAAAAAGATTGAAATGCTCCGGAATGTAACACTAATCAATAAACAAATGACTACTTTCGAAAAAAATAATTCCATATTTTTAAAATAAAACTAATTTGAAATTAGAATTCTTAGCAAAACAAAAATTATTTTTATTTGAAATGGCCAGTACTTCAGAACGGCAATTTCATAGGTACAGGCCTATTATGAGGCCTTGCTTTGTACTGTTATTATTTCTATTTTTCTAAAGATAGCAAAGCGTATTTAAATACTATTAATGTATATGAAAGCATGAATATATTCTACAGCTGATGACACAATGAAATTACAAATTAACAATTGTAACTTTGTAAACAAGGGTGCGAGATGGAGTGCTCTAGCGAATCACGCCATAGCAAATTCACTGTTTGTCGTCTCCTAAGTAGGGAGGCGGTTTGTATTAAGTGCTTTCAAGAACCCCTTTTCGCTATGTGAGTAGCAAAACATACTCACCATTATTCAGATTTCACACATTCTGACTGTTTCTTGTTATAATTCCTAACGATATGTGTTATGTATGTAAAAATAAATTTATTTAATGTTAAAGTTAAATATTTACTGTTATTGATATGCGTTTGAATAAAAGAGTAGTTTTTATATATTTTTTATTCTATAGCGAATAATGGAACAGGTGGGTCTTATAAATAGTAAAAAAACACCGCCACCCATGAACAGTCCGCGAATTGGTTGTGTTGTCGGCTTTTTACGCTGCTTAAGAGGCACTTTTAAGGGTCTCTGATATGAGGATATCAGAGAAAGATATGAGTGAGGACTCACGCTGGGAAAAACAGTAAAAGTACCGTTTTATTCGCTGAGTATTCAGTGTATTTCTAATTCTATTTTAGTATATTATAAATCTTAAAACTACCAACTACTTTCAGTAACTTGCATACCAGTTTTTAAACTTACTAGATTCATAAATTTAAACATTCCATCTAATGCACATAATAATTTAAAAAATAATAAAATCCGTAGCTTTGTTTATTCCTCGATCATAAACAATGTAACTAGCAAAGGGGTAAAAATACGATTAACGCCGAGTGCGCACCACATAATCTTTTTTTCAATTATTAAAAACACCTTATCGAAATGTAATGTAGGATTTACATACAGATTATCGCGCACGTGTGACACTTCATTTGCCGACTTTGAAAATAGGTTCTCCACACGATGCAATTTTTCAATGTGTAAAAAGTTTCGTTGTCATTGTATGAGTGATAAGTATTTTTCAGTTTAAAATAGTTTAATCGACATGTCGCTAGGAATTGAAAATAATGTAGGTTATTATATAAAATAATAATTATCATTTTATATATACTTCTGCATAATGAAATATTCTCACGGAAACGGCGATACTTACCTATCGTATATAGAAAAAACGAAAGAATCAAATAGTTTGTATTCATTATGTAACACATATATATTTGGCTGCGAAAAAATATTTAATAAAATAAAGTGACATTAGTTTGAAGTTAAATTGTGTCAAATTTTTCGAAAACGATACATTCAAGTTTCAATTGTATTTCCATAATGCCGATTAAGATTTTACTTGCACGTCAGATCCTCGATTCTACAGGGATTCCAACGATAGAAGTGGATATGGTTACCGAATTAGGTTTATTTCGTATCGGTGTTCCGTCAACGGATGTAAAGAAAGTGGCTGAAGCAGTGCAAATGCGAGATGGTAACCCAGCAGAATACAACGGCAAAGGAGTGATGTCTGCAGTAAAAAATATAAATACTATTATAGCTCCGGAACTTATAAAACAAAATTTAGAAGTGACTATGCAAAAGGAGATAGACCAATTTATGATTGCCCTAGATGGAACTGAAAATAAATCCAGACTTGGTGCCAATGCCATAATGGCCGTGTCACTTGTTATCGCTAAAGCTGGTGGTGCAAAAAAAGGAGTTCCTTTGTATAGGCACATTTCTGATATGGCTGGCGTTACAAGCATTATACTCCCAGTACCACATTTTGTTATATTAACTGGTGGAATAATAGCTTCAAATGGATTACCATTTCAAGAATATATAATTATGCCTACTGGTGCTACATCATTTGCAGAAGCAGTTCGAATCGGTTCTGAAATGTACCATTACGTAAAGAATGTTATTAAGACTAAATATTCAGTTGAAGCTACATATGTAAGTGACTCGGGTGGTTTTGCGATACCCCTTGAGAGCCACAGAGATGCGCTGCTATTTTTAACTGATGCCATTAAGCAATGTGGCTTTGTTGGTAAAGCTGAAATAGCTATAAATGCTGCCGCGACAGACTTATACAAAGATGGTGCCTATGATTTGGAATTTAAAAATCCAAATTCTAATCCACAAGAATATATGTCATCTGATAAATTAGCTGAAGTCTATTTAGACAATATGAAAGAGTTTCCAGTTTGTTCAATTGAAGACGGATTTGAATTTGACGACTGGTCAGCTTGGTCTACACTTGCCGCGCGGACACAAAATCAGCTTTTTGGTAATGATTTGACACAAAGTAATCTCCGAAGGGTAGGCCTGGCGGTTGAGAAAAAGGCTGGGAATACAATTGCGCTTAGGTTGAACCAAGCCGGTACACTGACTGAAGTAATTGACGCATATAAGTTATTAAAGGCAAATGGGTTTGGTATTGTGGTCTGTGACCGGTGGGGCGACACTGATGATCTATTTTTAGCCGATCTCGTGGTTGGCTTGTCAGCCGGGCAAGTGAAATGCGGTGCACCAGCACGTGGAGAACGCATTGGAAAATACAACCAAATTATTAGGATCGAAGAAGAGTTGGGTGCTTTATCTAAATATGCTGGTAAAAACTATCGAAACCAGATGCAATAAAATCATGGCTCTTATTTTTATTCGCCATTTTGGATATTCAAAAATATATTACTAACATAATAAACAGTTATATATATCGAATACCGTAATTATGCGACATACAGGAAATACCTACTCATATCTATTATAATAATTATACTCTAAACTGTTATTAATGCACTTGTAAAATATTGAATGTGTTTAGGGTTGTCACAGACGAAAAGTAGATTTCAATAAATAGCCATGTCATTTATTTACGCCATGAGCTCGTCGTTCTTATTCGCTAACGATACGTACGCAATTCTATTTGACATTATGTGTATAATTGTACACGTTAGCGCTTGATTCAGTAGAATTGCTGTCTTTACCAAATATCTTTAAATTATTTTGTCGCATAAAGGCCTTTAAATTGCTTTAAGATACAGAATACTCAACATGAAACGGTACTTGTAGGTACTGTTTCGCTGAGGGAGTGAGGATGTCGGAGGCCCTTAAAAATGCCGCTTGAGTGGCGTAAAAAGCCGACAACACAACTAACGCGCGGAATATGGCGCAGTTGTCCACGGGCGGCGGTGTTCTCTTACCATCTAGGTGCACTCACCTCCCGTTGTCCACTATACTATAAAAAAGGCAGTGTTCCCCAACGTGTGGCCCGCGGAAGCCGGAGGTTGGGGAGTATATGTATGGTGTTCCGCGGTGTTGTCGCTGGACCGCACGTAATACTTAAAAGCTAATATTAACTAAAATATATACCTAATCAGATTTTTTGATGTTTATTTTATTAAGAGGTCTATGAAAATTGTCCTTTAATGCCCATGGGTCCGTGGCTGAAATAGGTTGGGAAACGCTGCTTAAAGGAATCAAATAAAACTTTGTTTTGATATATTCATATGCTAATACACATATTTTAAGATTTTGTAGAGCAATATTTTTTTTACTGTTATTTTAATAGTACACTCTAACATATTATTGAGCTTTAATGCACTGCATAGGTCAACCCTATCTTGCGATATGGTTTAGGGACTTAATAGTACGCACGTGCGTCACCCTCCCTTAAACCCCAACACTATTCTATTCACCGCATTTGCAAAGTTTTGTTAGCCCCCAGAGAATATTTAGACTCTCTTCGAGATAATTGTGGATAAATAAAATTAATAGTAACCCCCTTGCGTAAGCGATTTAAGCTTTATACAAAGTCTATTAAACGCGGTAATCAATTTTTAAAATTTACTCTATTTGAAGAATGCTTTTCATATGTAATAACATATATAATAAATAAATGTTTCATATTTAGCTTATTTAAATGAAATTAATTAAATCATTAAAGTACCATAATTTTACCAAATTTAGAGTATTATCTAAATACAGTAAACTCTCCTTATTAGGCTATCCAAGAGACCAACCGTTTTCGTCGTTACAGAGAAAAATCGTCATATAGAGAGAAAAAATATATTATCCTTATGGCAGACCAAACAACGATGTCATTGAAAAATGGAATATGTTTGTTGTATGAAGAGAATTAATAAAAAAAACTGTTTTTTATTGATACGAATGAACTTATAATAAATACTTTGCAGGCAGTAATTTTCAGTCACATTCTCTGTCGTGGTCTCGGCGCGGTGAAAGACCTCCAAGATCAACACTCAATGCGAAGATTTGGGTACCGGAAGATCCAAGAATATATAATAATAGCGTTGATGTTCTCGATAAAGAAGATCTGACATAATTTTAACACCATACATATTAACTACGGACACTTAAATTTAAGAACCATACAAAACGATTCAATACATTAATTTTGGTATATTGTTAAAAAAATTAACTTATTAAACTAGGTTTTATAGGAAACTTTATTTTAAACAGAAGGATATTCATAAATATATGTTATTTTCTAGTCACGATTATATATATCGGTTTGATTTATATGCTGTCCGAGACTACTTTTATAAAATAAACAATAAAATTACATAATCTAAAGTTTTAGAGCTTCAAAAAGCTTCATCAAAAGCGGATCATAAATTTTATAGTCAAGACAAATAGCAAATGTCTCAATCCATTTATTTCTTTTTAGCCGACCATCAAAAGACCCGAAAAAGAACAAACTTTCTAGATTATTATTATTTTAATTTTAACCTGTTTGATCTCATGAGTAGGTACCGTTAGTTATACTTTAATAATTTCTTAGTTGATATGGTATAAGTGTAGTGGATTTATGTTTATAAAAAATTGATGTTATTTTTCAACCAATCGCAAGCACTCCGTTCGCAATTTTGAACTGTTGCTTTTTATATTCGGTAAATTGGGAACCGATTTGAAAGATTATTTTTTTATCTTTGGTCATTCGATAAAAATAAGTATGGTTTTATTTTACAGCTTTAAAAAGTACCTATACTTGTTATCTGTAAGGAAACCATTTCTAAATATTTTTTGAAAAACTGCCATTTTGTATATTTAATTCTGTTTCAAATATTGTTGATCTCAACACGTCAATTGAAGTTGATATCATTCGTGTTGCATACTAACAATAGTGTCAGATTACTTTGTCGAACTTAAGATTATGAGATATAAGTTTGTATCTGTAAACATTGTACGGTCAATATAGACATTCAAAGTTACATAAACTCACAAGCTGAAAATAAGTGAAACAGACCAAAATATGACTAAAAATCATTTTTTTAATAGTTTTGGCGAAAATCGCGTAAAACTCATTTAATGGCCTTTGACCTCATGCAAAAATTATCTGAGCACCGCAATTGCACGGCATTTTAAATTTTTATTTTTAATCATATTTTGAAATGTTTCACTAATATTCAGCTTGTTGAGTTTTTACATAACTTCACACTGATTTTTAGGCCTAATTTGACCGCTTAATTGCTAAATTATTTGTTTAAGCTGCTATGAAGTCATCTAGTCCATAATTTATCAAAAAAACATGTTGTTTATGACAATTTTTATTATTAATTGTAATGATACATATTCGTCATCTACTTTGTACAATATAGTAATTAATAGAAACAATGTTTTGTTTTTTTTACAAAGTCCTTAAGCAACAAGTATTGTTACAGGTACTTACTAGAAGGTAAATTGATGATGATATGACCATACCAAAAGATCAGTCTTGAAACATCTAATACATTTAATTTTAATTTGGTATTGATTATTTCATAAACTATATAAAAATATTTTTCTGGGAGGAACATTTTATAAATGTTTTAAAGCAATAAGGCGGATTCAATTGGGTTAATTTAAAAAAAAACAATTAAATCAGAAAGCTTATTTAGAATATCCGCTAAACTAAAAAATATATTCAATTCGAGTATCGAAAACGTTGCTTAAGTTTTATAAATATGTATAAATAGGTATAATGTGCCGCCCAGCACCACTCTAAGGAATCAGTTGCCTGCATACGTATTTTAAATACAACTTTGCGCCCTTAAAAACGTATCAATTCCTAAAACGCCGGCAACTCACTCGCGGCCTCGCACGGGCTGAGGGTGACCATGGGATAAGGACCTCTTATCCTAGGTGAGCCTCCTACTCGTTTGTCTTAATTTTCATAAAAAAACATCAACATTACTGGTTTATTTTAGTAATACTATAAGTAACATGAGAAATGTTATAAATATTAGAGAAAATGAATTTATATGAAACTTTTAAGTGAAAATGGACGAAGGCTTAAACCAAAACAAGGCACATAGACAGGGGGATCCCTCTTTTCTCACATGTTAAATTTCCCAGAGGGAACCGAGTACGTTAGGAACAACATTCGGCAACACAAAATAATTGTTTCCAAAGTTGATGTTTCTACTAAACGTTGTGATAATTCTCACGCAATTGACTATATTTGACTATATCGTATTTAATAAATAACTATTTAGTTGTTTAATTTTGAAGATATCTAATAGGAGATCACTAACAAACCATTAGTTCTCTGATCTGAAAGTGTAAACAAGTAAACAGTTATTGTAAAGTAATAAATATTTAGTGTGTTACTTTATTTTGTCTTTATTCATATAAGAATAATCATGAAAATACAACCTTCACTGTTGCGATCAATACTCCGTGCTCGTTCGGATTGGTTGCAAATGTTCTTTCCCACGTTCACTATATATATATATATAACATTCAACAACAAACTCGTTCTGTCGTTTACTTTATAGATGTTAAAATGCTAAATAAGTACTTTTACTAAAGTTAGTTTCTATAAGTGTGTAATAACTACTATGTATAAAAGTTTGCGAATATTAATTATTAACCAACTTCTGCTAATTTGATCAGTTATCTAATAATAGAATCTAGAAATAATAGTCTCGCTGCGAGATAAAATCAGAAATGAGGTTATCCGCAGCCGAACCAAAGTAACCGACATTGTCCGCCGTATTAGTAAGTTGAAGTGGCAATGGGCTGGCCACATCGCTCGACACCGACAACCGATGGAGAAGAAAGGTTCTCGAGAGGCGACCGCGTACCGGGACGCGCAGAGTGGGACGTCCCGCCACGCCATGGAAAGACAATCTAACGAAGGTCACGGGCAACCGCTGGACCCAGATCGCTCAAAATCGCAGCGGGTGGGCGTCTTTGGAGGAGGCCTATGTCCAGCAGTGGACTTAGATGGGCTGATGAAGAAGAAGAAGAAGAAATAATAGAATATATCTAATAATATAGAGGCTTAAATGTCTCTGTAAAGAAAACAATATTTATTTAAATTTATGATATTTAAACGTGAGCAAAAAATTATTTCTACTAGTATGTTTAATTTATAACATTTCGTAATTGACTTCTTGTGAATAACAACAAGTGTTGCCCAAATACAAGACCAAGACCAAGTCTGACCGTGTAAGACTTGAGCAAGAACAAGAGATTTGCGTCGCGCAGCTATTTTTTTTGGAAGTGATTTTTGGAATTTCTCACTAAATCTTTAGACATATTTTATAAATCTGGTTGATCTTTACCATGACTATGCTAATTCAACCTCAAAATGTTCCTCATCTGATAGAATTTTCTAATATCTGAAGTAACCTTTAATAAAAATCAACAGTCCAATAGGTAATTTCAAGACTTGCTGCAAGACCAAGACCAAGAAGAAGAAGACCAAGACTGGGAGCGCAATACCAGGTGTATTGGCGCAAGACCAAGACTGGCTTAAAGTCTTTCATTTGCGCAAAATTAGTAACAACCGGAGCTACGAATCCAATCCTTAGATGTATAAACATTCAATACCGTAGCAATCTACGATGACCTATGTCTTATCTGTTATTGGGGTACCTTCATATTGGGTCGTTCACTATGTTGCGTGAGTGATATTATAAGCATACCTTTTAATCAACCTGACAATAATTACACAACTCAGTCGTTTATTTCCATAAAACTCAAATTAAATCCCAATTTGCTTTGTCAGACTTTCTACAATTATTAATCATCAATTCATCATCATTTCAGCCATAGAATGTAATATGTTTGACACAGGCCGCCACTTCGGACCTCCATACATAACTGTCGGAGTCAAACTGCATCCAGCGACTTCAGCGACCTTTATAAGGTCGTCTGGCCAAGTTGTGGGTGGACATCCATCGCTGAGCTTGCTGGTCCGTGGTCTCCACTCTGACACTTTTCGGCCGCATCGATTATTAATATTAGGTCGGGGCAAAAGTATTTTCGTATTTTTCATAGATATTAAAAGTAATATATAAGTAATTTTTTGTTTTGTACCCAGACTTTGGCAAATGACATAAAACTGTTTTGTGATCAACATCCAGTTCTTCAGCAATGTCGTAACTACTAATATGTCGATCTTCCTCCACTTTTT
>DWCF01001394.1:0-31129 GCA_018230265.1 Delias oraia | reverse complement strand
ATCCTGTCTTAGAATGACGAAAGCGGCTATATAACAATTCTTTACAAGCGATCCCTAGCATTGGTTAAGCCATTTTCAGCCGCAGTATCAGTTTCATCTTCAAATCCTCTCTATTTTTATGGCACCTCTCGTCTTAAGAACGGCTGGAAACGAGACATTCCATCGAAGTGATGCCGCGGGCGCTCCGCACCGCACATGACCGTGGGGACGACATATCAGTATTATGGGATTGACTTACTACAAACTACATACTTCAATTTCGCACTATTTCACAAAATCAAGCAATTTTATATTTATACATAAAAGAGTAAATTTAAGTAACCATTGAGTAGGTATAAATATTCTAAATCTTGAATTAGTGTCAATTCAGAATAACCTTATACTAAAAATATGTTTATAATCGGATATATATTTAGATATGTAACCAAAGCCCAAAAATCATGTAACAATACTCTGGTTTTTAAATGAAAAATACGGCTATTAATTGAGATTGTATAATGGTACTCATGTCAAGCAATATCTACAATAAATTAAGAAGAAAAAGGCAGCGACAGGGTCCGATACGAGCTAATCTAATTACGGCCGCCTTTGTATTGACGTTGTTTTTTAAAATCGCTCGCTCAAAGACGGAGTTATGAAATAGTTGGAGCGTTAATTGTGCAGCGGGAATATTAAAGGGTCTATAGCTTGCTTTAAACATAAGTTTCTCGGGAAAAAATAATATTTAATTTATAAACTCGTGTCTCTTTGAATGTAATTATGGTCGCTTCGTATATTTTCACAGACGGACGGAAAGTTCGCGTTCGGATATGAATATTTTGTTGGACTCGGCCGCAGCTGTCAAACGGTAAGCTTTTTATGTTTCCGAATAAAAAAAGAGATTAATAATTATGTAATAATTGCAGAAATATATTAATTATTTGATCTGGTTAATTTTCGTATTGTAAAATTTTGGTCACTTACGGTAGTGGCAAATAATATTGACTTTCTTAAGTGAAAGTCTAAGAAATAAATAAAACACCATAATAAATATTAAAAAATATCTAAGGATTAACCAGGTTTCAACACATAAATATTGTCATATATTCTATTTTATTTGTGCCTTTAATCTGTAGGTTATACATATTTAAGCCATAAAGTTAACTTCATCAGAAAAGATTGTGATCTTCAATTTCAGCAACTACCATCGATATCAGGTATGGTCGTAAAAGGATACGAGCTGATGAGACAAGCGTCGCCCCGGGCGTCACTCGCCGACGCCCCGCGGCTACGTCGTATGAAGCGCATTTATTACGGCAAGCTTAACCTCTTTAATAACATATTATTATACTTTTGAGGATAAAATCACGAATCAAAGTATTATCACGGATGAATTTTTAGGATTTTAAGAAATTATATACAATAAAATATATATACGATATACTCCATTGAATTTTTATATGTAACATCTTAATATGTAAGACGAAGCATTCGCTGATTTTAATCCATCCTAATTGACCATGTGCCACCTAACCTTAGGTTGTTGTATCAATTCAATTACATGATGTTTAGTAAGATTCATAGGACATAATAAATTATGTATAATTTCTCCCATAGCTGTTTCATACTGAAACTTATTTAATCAAATGAGCCGGTTAGTCAGGAGTGATACCAGCGGCTCACAGAATAGCTCATAAAATAGTAGGTAGGTACTCGAATTTGCCAAATGCGTGAGGCCCATCAAGTTTCACTCGCTATCAAAAGTTTTAAATGGTAAAGCGGGCAAGCGGGTCTTCGCTATGAAAAGAGATCATTGCCGCCTGTTAATACCACGTTACAATCCGCGCTTTGGTTGTATTGTGTAGTGAGCCCATGCCCCATGGTATCACTTCGGATGCGCCGGCTTATTGATGCGTCAGCGTGGCTCTCCGACAGGAGATAAGTTTTGGCCGCTGTCTGAAATACGAATTATAATACAGCTTTCTATGAGCTATGACTTTTTACTTAGCATCAGGTGATCCGTCTGTCCGTTATATAATAAAAAATTGAATTACGGAGCAACAGAGTTTATGATCAACTAAACAGCTTTTATTAAATTTTAAACTCTTATTAAAGAAGGCAGATTAGTATTCCATTTTATTAATGTAACGATAGCTAAGAATAAAATACATATTCCATCGCAACTCTGTAATACAAACATATAACTTGACCCCGACCTAATCACCGTTATCTGTTATCATTCATAAAACTACGTACGGCGAGTTATTTACAGCACACTTATCTTTAATTAATAATAATATGTTTTTCCTACATAGATGTAGTAAGTTAGTAAGTAATAATGTTTTTATTAATACGTAACTAGGTAAAAGACTTAAAAGTAAGATAGAACAATATTTAAATGTGAGGACTTCTGATTCAAAAATCCTCTTATGAAAGTCGACAGCTTATCTAAACCCTCTATTGCACGGGTAAGAATAAAACTTATCTGCCAGTCGCCTACCTTAGCGCCCGCACTTGTAGCGAACAACGAAACTATAAAAGGACCTTCATAAAACCCAAGATACGTTCTCGAGCGCCGTCTCATAGCATCAAGGATTTTGATTCCTCCAGCAAAGAAAAACATTACTGTTTAACTAAGACCTTAAACATTTTCAATATTACTTATATAGATGTAAATCATGGTCAGAGGGTGTGGATAAGATGAATGCAGGCAAACCACGAACGCAGGTGTCAGCCAACCAACTCCTCACACGACCACCCTACGCTGCCAGCAATAGGACAGTGTGTTGAATTCCTTAATTTATAATATTAACATTTAAGTAATCCTAACATAATATCTTTACATAATTACGTTATTTTTTATAAATTATTCGAATATCAGAGTATGGCGAGAAACCATTAAATCATTATAATGTTATTGTTGTTCAGAACAACTGAATATTTATATATTACACGCTAAGAGTAATCTAGCGTAAATTTTCTTGTAACTCTTATGTGTTACAAGAAAATTACATACAGAAATGGAAGATTGAAAGAAAAACTCCTCGAAATTGAGGCTTCCGGATCACGTATCGTGCTCTATCATGGAGATACAGCCGGGCAGATCCGGTGGAGCCGATACGGTCCGGCATATTAAACGGCGATTAACCCACCGGCTAGCACTGATTTATGTGAACTATTAAAATCTACGAAGGCACTGAATTAATTGCACTACTTCAGGCCTTATTAATTGGCCCGGCTGCCTCCTGTTTATAACCCTTCCTCGCCAACCCTTACGCTGACCGGAGACCGGCCGTCTTGACCCAGCCACTCGCGTCCTGAATGGCCATTAAACTACCTATTGTACGATTTCGATCATATATTCCAAACGCTGATTAAAATTTAAATGTCGAGCAAACTCGGGGAATTACAACGCAGTGATCAAAAGTCAGGAAGTTTTCGCATTTACATTTAAATGTGGACACGATAAAATATCACCTTGTGGCGGTGAAAGTTGTAAACAACAATTAGAGAGGACCAGATAAGTTGAGTTTTGCACGACGCGGGCCGACGCTTTATCATCACGACATCATGTATTCCTACCCTGCTTCGGGATTTTAAATAGGACAGTTTGTGTCGGTTATTATAATAACCGACAGCGCCATTGAGGACTTCATATTGTTCGTAAGTAAAATGATTTACCAAACAGTTTTCAGTAGGTACGTTAATTGGACTCGAACTATTCAATTATAGTTTAGATGCGACAAGAGGTACACAAATTCAGTTGAACATAGAACTTGCCGTTAAGTGGTTATATCCCCTCTACAGAGGAGGTTACAATGGACACTAGACACAAGGTGCAAATGCTCCCTGGGCGGCGGGAGCGGTAAGAGAGGGGTCCGGTCGTAACGACGACACCTCGGGATATTGAATTTGCGGCGAGCGAGTCTCAATTGTTATCTGTCGCTGCAAGGTCGCAGGACCGACCAGGTACTACAGATACAGGCTACAGCCCTTTCTTTTAGCGTAGGGCTCCCACTAAAACCGTTAATATTTATTGGATATTATTTCATATTTAGTCTTGTCCATCAATCATTACTCGTAAAACATACGGCATTATCTTTCCTGATGGAGAATTTTCTAGAACAATATATAATTTCAAATCTAAAAAAACATTTCGTATGTAATTTACCATAAAATGGATGCTAACTAAATTTGCCATAGCTTTTTTAAAAAACGTCCAATTCCATTTTTAAATAAGTAATACTAGGACGATAAGGTTTTATTGATTTGTATAACCCAACCATTTAACTATCAGATGGCAACTGAGTTATGTTTGCTTAAAATATTTCAAAATAAGACAAAAATAAGTCTATTGATAATTAAAACAGATGTCCTTAATTCTTTAATTATATGTTTATAGTCATGTTGATAGTCAACCCTCGGAAGCACTGCTAGGGCGGTCATTGGTCAATTTATTTCTTGCAGGCTGGGACCGCAGTTATCGTGATTGAATTAAGTAAGTCCTGCACCTAAATCAGAGCCTTTGTGCGCCGTTCACCAACCCCGAAAAACGGAAAACGGCCGCTATTCAGGAATTTTAATCGTGAGAACCAACGTCTGACCAACGTTTATTTAAGGTTAATTTTGGTTAGTTTTACGGTCAATTGAGGTAGAACTTCAATCACGCTTCGATTAAATCAAAATACCGATTTTGTGTGAATAAATTTAGTTGCGAATCATTTCATGTTTAAATAGTTTTCGATTTTCCATGTATATATTATGTGTGTTAGAATAATATTGTTTATCTATTATCATTTTAATGTGGAAAGTAGTATTTGGAGCGAAGCGTAGAGTACTAAGCCGCTACGGCACGTGCTACGAAGGTTGTTAATTGCGTTAGAGCGGCTGATGAAAGGTGCTTAACTTCGCTAACTTTCCACTTAGATAACTCGTAGCTGACCCTCCGTCTTCCCATTAGACAAATTGTTCATCTATATTCATTTAATCATGAAATATTTTCAAAATTAACTCAATAATAACTTTTCCCTTAATCTAGGCATATAACATAATTATTATTAATGATATAAAAGGTTGATCTTATGTTATTTCAATTAGATATGCTTAAAAAAGCTGCAATTAAATCTGCAATCGTACATTAATTGTACTAATGAAATATCATTTGAAAAATAGGCTCTAATTCTCGGCGGCCCCGACTGCACGCGCTTTAAGGGGGTATCGTCGGCTGAGCGGGGGGAGAAGACATCAATAATCCTCCTTGTTATTCTTATGCAAATACTGTTGTAGGATAATAAGTTGAACGCGAATCACCAGACATTACGCAGATTGGAAGAATACGCCGCTTCTATTGCATTAACACACTACGTGATAACTTTTGTGACTCGTTTATTACATCTAGAGCCTACGCCTTATTAAAAATAAATATATTTATATATCTATTAAAGATGTGATTGTTTAAAAAATGAGATACATCATTGATTCCAAGGTGAGTTAAATATATTTATATGTATTTAATTTTATGATTTCTCTTAACGCAAACGTATAAATAAATATATTAATGTGTTGTCGGCAACAATTAATTTTTTAAGAGATTTTCAATTATATTATAATAAAAGTTTTAGTTAATTAACTAACAATCAGTTCTCATCTTATATTATTATGTACGTAATACGTTAATTTACATAGGTCCACATGACGATTGTGCATGGAGGTCCAAATTGGAGGCCTGCACCAGCAGTGGACGTTTTACTGCTGAAATGATGAATAGGCTAATTTAATAAATATACTAGAAGTCCTTTAAAAATAATGTAGTGTGAGTTTCTCGAATAAGGGATTCGAAATGCTTCATCACTATCAGAGAAGAGTAATGTTATCGGTTGTGATCAGCAGTACGTGCTGCTTACATATTAGACTCATTCTTAATAATATTGTAAATTGAGTTGTTATTACTGTCGGTATAAAATTAAATTGTGGTTGATTTTTTACAAAATTTGAATTTGTAAAATACATAACAAGGTACGTGTAACTTGGTATTGATAAAATGTTCCTTCGTAAAAGAATGTCAATCTTATAGGTTGACCTTAATCAATTTTTTCTGAATAACATAATAAAAATATATTCTCTACTAAAGATAAAGTTTTAAAAATAGGCATGTGAAATGAAATATTTTTATTCAACATAAATACAGCTCGTTGAAGGTTAAAATCAGTCTACCACTGGTTTGAAGCTAAGCCCACTGCAAATAACATCCTTATCATAGCAGGTTATCCTTACCTTATCGCACAGAATGGTACAATGTACCTTAACCTTTGACCTATGTTTTTGAACGTGGCTGTTAATATAGATTATTTAATAACGGAAAATCATAACCATTTTACAATACATATCTATTGCAGTAATCTTAATTTCTATTATATAAAATCATTATTAGTTATACCTACCTTAAAACTTTTAATATGCTAAGATACCTTACATTATCTCAAAAGCACAGGAATTTAAACTTTTACGTTCTGACTAACATTTTCCATATTTTATATTAATAAAATATTTGCTAATATCTGCACTTTCGAAAACCATGTGCGTTCGTGCTTAAACTAACGAACATCTTATCAAGTCAAGGAAACATTATCATTTAATATGACTTATTTTTGTTTTGTCAAAATCGAAGGAATCACGTAAATATTTTATGAAAGGAAATATATTTATTCAACATAATTTATAGAAAAATACAGCTTATTGAACTTCAAAATCAGTCTACCACCGGTTCCAAGCTAAGCCCACGGTGAACAACCAAACTCGGTGGTTGTAATTTTTTGCTTCCGTGAGATACTTAAAATATAAAAATTATTATCTATGAAAATGCCTGGTTGCCCTTGCATGCACACCTTATTCCCAAGGCGTGAGTTACAACAATCTTCATTAACAAAATAACACATAATTTATCATTTATTCTTTCGTTGAGTAGAAATTTAATCACACTTATAAAAATCATATAAGCCTTGCTTATATGATTTTAAATTAAAAGAATTTGAAGTTAAATGTCGCCCTTAAATAAAATATATTGTTAAATAAAAACCCTAAAGCTTAAAGCTTTAGGGTTTTTATTTCTTTTCTCCAATTACGTTAAATATCTGGGATTAAAATAAACTAACTAACCCTATTTAAAAAAAACATGTTCACATTCAATAGATTTTCTTGCATCTAAGTTGTTCCTTCACTTAGTGCTACGACTATTACGAACGTAATATATGTTTATAAACACTGAATACCGATACAAATAATAATACACTGATTAAAATAATAACAGACGTGACGAAAATTCTCAAATTAGGCTAAGAATAACATTCCAAAATCGAGATTAGGAGTAATAATTATATATAAATCATTATTTAATAATAGATAAATACTTCATTATTATTTGCATATTTTCTTCATAAAACGTGTCGAGAAATGGTAAATTAGGAGAGCAATCCTTGATGGGGATTATGCCACAGGTGACAGGCATTCATTTGTACATAGCCATGCAATTTAAAACAAATTACAACAGGCATAAAATGACGTCAACTTAAGCATGTATCTTAAGTAGCATAATAATGATTACAATATTCTAATTACTGCGTAGTTATAAGGGAAATGAGGCCGGGGCCAAATAAACTGCACCTAGCACGGTTATCGCAGGAATGGATTTACTTTGAGTTACACACAAGTGTTAGCGCAGCGTTTCCGTTTTTAAATATTCGGTTGTTTGAAATTCATGTAAGAAATCAATTTATAATGTAATACAGGTATTTGGAAGGTAATAAAATAAAAATATATCAAATACATAAGGCAGGTGTAAATTAATTCCTGGTTTCCACTACGGTTTACTTATAAAAATCCCATACTATGACGACTTGTCATTGCGTTGCGGCTTAAAATAAATAATTTTGTTTAGAACAGATTCACCTTGGATATACGTCCATTAGCCCCAGTTGCGTCGCGGGTGCGTTGCCGATCTTTTAGGGCGGACGCTTTTTTTAGATCCCAATTCTTCATATGCATAAATTTAGTAAGAAGTAAAGGTGAATAGTTCTTGTGTATCGAGCTTAAGTGGCTAGGTGTGACGTCAATGCGCATTATCGCAGGCCAGGGGTGAAGGAGCGGTCCACGTGTACTTCCAGCCTTCTCAGAACTCTATCTGATTAATAGCTCTTTGTTATTTACTACCTTTACTATAAATATAGTAAATTATTTGTTTATAAATGTGTGACGAGTTTATTAAAATAAAGCATACAAAATAAAATTTCCTTTAACAAAAGTCCCAAGAATGTTTCTTATGGCTACACTTGCATATTAAATTGTAATTTTGTGCAGAGCCCATTCAAATTTTCGCAAGACATGACTTTATGAAGGTTGTTGGCGCGACCTCGTTTCCGGTTCACATTCAAATTTAAAAAACAACGCATCGCCGCGAACCTTCACAGCGCGTACTTCCGCTGTGACGACATTCGCGACACTTGCCTGTCGCCGGCGCTGCGGCACCGATTTACATAATTAATTGTTTGCACATTGTTTACAAAAGTACAAGATAATAACAATCTGCAATTGTTCAATACATGCATAATAATTTATTTAAAACGATTGTTCCACAAAATTTGTAATAGTTTCGCACGGTCAATTTTTAAGTGCGTGTACTTTTTAATTCACGTAGTTTTATAATAAGTAATGGTAGTAAGATTTACGTCATTTGTAGCATTGTTTCCAAAGCAGAATGAGGTAAAACAACATTAGATTTGTTAGGGCTTAGCGCAAAGCGGTAAAGCTCGCATATCACTGCGCAATACTTTTCTCAGTTCCGGCGTAGTGTAACGAATGCGTGAACAATTTGGCTCGGCTCGCCGCTGAATTAAGAGTATTCTCTCGTCCGAACTACATTTAAAATAAACAAACTGTTAATGCAATTACTCTTACCGATATAAGATCTAACTTTATTTATCTAACCATCAAACAATTTTCAAACTCCTAAATATTTTTTTTTTCACAAAATTATTATTAGGTTATGCAAAATATTTTTAAACACACTTATTAAAAACACGTTCTGAGATTTAGAAGTATATTAACATCACAAAAAACTATTGAAAAGTCGTTGAAAAGAATGAACAAAATAAAAAATGATTAAAAGACAAGCAATGGCTAGGAAATCAGAATATAGGTTAGCGGACAAGATTGTTTGGCGCTTCGCCAGATCCGAGGCAGGTGAGCGATCCTCCGATAGCCCATACAAAAACTTCAGACAGACAAACAATTATTAAAGCAAATTAATCATCACTCAACATTATTACCTCTACATTGAAATGAACTTGATCAGATCAAATGCAAAAGCGTAATCGAATACAAATAAAACTCAATAAATGATCTTTTATGCGGCTAATATGTATTAAAGTTATATTTTAATTAAATAATATACAAATTAAAACTCAACATGTACTGAATAAATAAGCTTTTTTCTCATGTCCTTATTATTTACTCAAGAGAGAGCCATGCTGAAACATACGTGGACGCACTAATCGGGCCAGCTCGTCGGAAGTGATACCACGGGCTCACAGAATACTCAGCGTGAAACGGTACTTATACTGTATTTTCCAGAATGAATGATCATATTGGAGGCCATTAAAATATCCGCTTCAGCAGCGTAACAAGCCGGTAACACAACCAATGCGCGGACTGTGGCGCGGTCGTTCATGGGCGGCTGTGGTCTCTTACTATATAGGAGACCCACCTGCTCCGTAGTCCACTATAGAATAAAAAAAATTAAGGCAAAATAAAAACAGTTACAAAATGTATATATTTATACTCGTTTCAGGTGAAATATTAATATTATACAGAACTTTTGATACAATAGTTTAATGTGCTAATTTTATCACTTAAAATTGCTGTATTGTTTTACTAAGGAATTTCGCGTAATTCGAATAGGTTAGGAACAATGATTAGGAAGCCATTAGTTGACGCACGGATTGGCAGCTATTCAACCACTACCGACACATTGCAATGTAGCTATATTGACGCCTACGTGTATTACACGCTTGAGATTACAGTACCTAATTGTGTACCAATTGCCAACTAGGCAGGACAAACATCGGTAATCTTTTAGAAACAGTATTGTCAGTAACATACCTGTAAGATATCTGATAAAAGTAAAGAATTTGAAAACATTTATAAAAATTCGATACGTCTATTGCACAATACCAATACGTAAGGTAACTCATTGTTTTAAACAATATCGTAAGGTGTTTGTGACAGTAACTATAGTCTTCAATTAAGCTCATAGGAAACTCATTGGAACAAGTATCTTTGTCCAATTGCCATCTGTTGACCATTCTTAAGGTCTGGAAACAATTGTCAATTGCCATCACCTGCACCTTAGTGTGCAGAGATAAGGTTTAGTTTGACCCGGACGGTGGATTGACAACCATTCTGGTGCCAGATGGTCTACAGCCGACGTGTCAATGCGAGCCTCTTTGTGCACTTGTCATAGACTAAGTCCCTTGTTTGTAGATAACAAAGAACAAGCGGGCATCGATAGGTGAGACACATGTAGCCATCGGCAGGAAGTCACGCATTTTGATAATTGCCTTTGACAAACTGTTTGTTCAGTGAGAATACGCAACATTTTTATAACAACTAAAATAGAGAACGCGATAAAGTTGGTATATCATACAAGTCTTAACTAACTCATTAGCGCTTCCAACTTAATAAAAATTCACTACTTAGTAATAGTAAACCTACACTTATGATTTTTATTTTACATTCTTGTATATTTAACTATATTTATATAAATATATCTATTGAATATAAAAAACATTCACCGCCGGCTGACAGCCGCTGATAACCCAAAGGGCTCCAAATGATTAAAATTTTTGTTTTTATTACAACCCCATTATCTCTGAGAGATAAATAATGCATTCTACTCACATTTCCCGTGATAACAAACCCATGCCACCACTTTTTCTCTAAACTAAACATAATAAAATAATTTTACTTATTCACCGTAATAAACGTGGAACGGCAGAATGGATAATATTAGTTATATAACATTTAATTTATATGTAGTATGTTAATCTCTAACTAATACGCATTACTAATAAGATACACATTAAAACCAATTTGAAATAAAAATCTTACCAGTTTCCTCAGCTGGTTTTACTAAAGAAGAAATTTACTTTATATGTAGGTAAAATGACGATAACTAGAGTGATCTTATATTTCTTTGGAGTCGGATCATATTCATTAGATAAAAATGCCGACTGTATTTTGTGCATCCTTTAAGTACTATTAAGACCCGTATACCTTGACGTCGATTAGATCAATACAATGAAAATCTCCAATCAATCAATTTTTTGTTCAATTCCCGCACGTTTAACATTGTATGGAATATTGTTGTTGGATGCGGGTCATGCGCGGATATAGCTTTACACGTAGAACTAGAATTGAAGTTCACGGTTTGCCCTCTGAGAAAACATTTATCGGCAATCGCTTCGAATAGACTATACTTTAAAATCAGGTGAGACCGTTTAATTTTTTTAATTTTTTTATACTTTATAGCGGGTCTGATGGTAAAAGATAACCACTGCCAATGAACAACCACGGTATGGCCAGCTTTTTACATTGCTTAAACAGTATAATTTAGTGAGCTTCCGGTAGCTTCACTCATTCGACAATACATAGTAAACAATCTCTTGTATCTTAAATAATTTATCTTAATATATTAAATAATCTATAGTTTGATACTACTGAGTAGAACAGACAAAACAAAATCAGTGGGTCTAATTACTTTATTAATACTACTTTATTCATACATATTATAAATAAATATATATTAATATTTATTAAGAAACACAATTACAAAAAATACATTTTGGTGCAATAATTTCTAAATATCTGTACGCTATAAAGTATTGTACGCCTCTCCAGACATATAGGCTTTTTTTATTTAGTTGTAATTTAAAGTATGTATATAAGTTTTAATAATTAAATGCGCTAATAGAAATTAACATCATATCATTTTCTAAAGCAAGTTGGATAATTTTCTTTTGTTATAGTTTGGTTTTAACAACAAATTCTCACAAGTCATAAATGAAGCAACATCTGGCATCTGAACAGAAAAGCACAGGTAATTTCATTCGATACCAACGAAATACTAAAATACCTTTATTTCGTTACACTCCTGTCAAACAAATACAACTGTATTGTGAGACATAAAAACATGATGATTAATAAGATCCATAAAAGACTTTTGTTATTCTGCTTACCTAATACAAAAGCAATAAATTCTCGATTGTGCGTTTCTGATCTTGAATTAATTCATACGCTCTTATCGTGATATTTGCATATGTGTAAATTATATGACCTAGTTTAGCAAGTTATAATATTATTTTAAAATATACTTTACACGTCATTACAGTTATACAAAAACAATTACTTAAGTATATGAATATTGTAGGTTTTAATGTGTTCTATACAAAAAATCTGATCTTACAATAACATATAAGTAAGGTTTATAAATTTAATGATTAAAAAATGTAATAATTAATTATTATTTAATACGACTTCTAATATATATAGAATAAATACTACTACTTCTAATATATATGAATACGAATTCCTATATATATATATATATATATAGAATAATGTCCGTGATAAGTAATCTGAATAAATTTCGTGTCAGTTAGAGCATAATGATGCCATGAAGAAGGCTTACAATAATGTTTGGGGCACATTGTAAAAACAGAGGCCACCCGCGCGTGGAGCAAACACGTGTGTTTAAGACAAAGCCTTTACCGCCAATAGAGTTTATAATCATTATGCAACCTCACAAAGTTTTAAAGTTTACATAAAGTGGTGCAATACAACCACTTGAATAAAATAATTTTCTAACCTAACCCTACCAAATCTAAATATATATAAAAAATTTAACCCGAGTTGTCATTAAATTATAATCGCAATGTTGAGGGTCTATTAATAATTATTTAATTTTTTAAATTCATGTGAATTGATTGGTAGAATTAAACGCTCAACATATGAGATAAATACTTTATTTACCTGAATTATTTCTGCAAGTACTATAATTTAATATCTTACTTATTTATAATTTATATCTCACATATATAATATAATTTATATCTCACTATTGAGTGATTTTTATGTTATATCATACCCATGTGACACGTCATCATCATTTCAGCCGTAGAACGTCCACTGCTAGACATAGGCTACCCTTTCGGACCTCCATACATACCTGCGTCAGGCAACTTGCGTCCAGCATCTTCCGGCGACCTTTATGAAGTCGTATTAAATAATAATTAATTATTACCTTTTTAATTATTAAATTTATAAACCTTACTTATATGCTATTCTAAGATCAGATTTTTTGAATAGCAGTCATTAAAACCTACAATGCTCCTATACTTAAGCAATTGTTTTTGTATAACTGTAATGAGGTGTAAAGTATATTTTAAAATATTATATTGTATATATATTATAATACTGCTTATGATTTAAGCTATTTTTAACATCAAATACATGCAATGCTATGATACACATTTAATACAATAGCATAACATAAATATCATCTAATTTTGAATTAAAATTTAAAAATCACCCAAATAACCCAACGAATCCATTTATTTAAATTAAATTTATTACTAATAAACATTCACTGTGTTATACGATTTATGATGTTTTTTTTAATATTGTTCCAAGCCAATATCATAAATTAACTAGGAAAGATAATAAAAGTTCTTGTTACGTAGAATAATGCAATTTGTTTTTATAAAAAGTATAATGTGCACGTGTACCAAAGCATTGTTCTAAGCCACAATTCCTCAAAAGGAACTTCCCATTTTTTTAACAGGTTAGAAATGAATGCCGTGCCACCTCCTAATAATACCTATAATTTACGAACTGACGTAACTAGAAACAGTTTTTGTTACGAATTTATTAACCGCATTAATATAATTTTTATATTATAGAAAACTAATTTACATAAATTAATATGAATTTAATTTCAATATAAATAATAAACAAAAACAATGAAGAAGTTAGGTATGAAATCCACGTTCGCGATGGCTATCGCCATCTAGCAACCGAAAGCGGAACTAGAAATCAGCACACCGCTCGACGAACAGACATCGCAATATTGAAACTAATAATATGAACCCTTACAGAAAATTAATTTATGTATCAGTCTTATACTTAAAACAATATTTACGACTTACGTTTGAACAGTGGCAACAGAATATAATTTAATGTCGACTCGAAAATAAAAAAAGAGAAAATCACCTTTATGTTAAATTTAACCATAATAATCTGTTTTCATTTGTTTATTCAATTAAGACAACCAGTGCTAACTTGTTAGATAAAGACAGGTAGAAGAAGGTGGAGCGTAATATTCAAAACACCTTTTTGTACGAGACAGACTATGAACAAGATCGTCTGAAGCGATTTAATTGAATATTAACTAAAGGTAGTTAACCTATAACATGTATTTAGTTGCTGAATTATAATATCCGTATTTCTATTATGATTTCTGCGTGTCAATCTAGCTACTCTTCTGGAAACTTATGTTTGGGCGTTGAAAATTGGAGAGTTGAATCCTTTCGTTTAGTGATGGCTGTATGTACAGTAAAGCAGTGTATCGTGGTGATGAATCGCGCTGTACCGTGGGTCAGTCGGTGATGTAGAATAGCGTGGGGTGAGGCGCGGTGAGGTGGGGGCGGCGGCGCAGGGCGGGCCTAGGGCGGGCCGGCGGGCATTCCGCCGCGCGCCGTCATATCGGTGAGACGTGCCGCGCGGGCCATGGTCGCGAGAACTGATGACATGTTCGGGTGTTACGGCGACAGTTACTCTTACCGCCTGTGGAGCCTGGCCAACGTGTGGGGCTGCCGCTGTGAGTAACGCGTAGATCTTAGCGGTGTGTACTGTGTGCTCGTGTCTTCCGATGAAAGTGCACAGCTCGCTTATGGGAGTTGGCGGTTGGTACGATATCTTTGCGGCCGGTTGGCTTGCGGAAATGGGGAGTAAGAAGGTCCTCACTTCGACCACCTCGGCCAGGCGGCTGGCTGCCTTCAGTAAGCTTCTTTTCTTTTCGTTTGCTACCCTTTGTTTGTTTATTTTCACCTACATTCAAGTTTCGCATTGAAATTGTAATAAACTTATAAAGTACAAAGTTCTACCTAGTTGTTACAAATATTGTAGGTTTCTATAGTAAAAAAAAATTGTAGACACATTGTTTAAAGAATTTTTTCTCTTTATATTGACATAACTGGTGTAATTTGTAATACTTTATTTGTATTAAAAATGTATTCAATTTTAATTTAAAAAGTAAAATTTTTATTGAGGAGCTCTATTAGTGAAACCTGTAACAGGTGACAATTGGCACCTGATTCAAAAGCAAAGTGACTCACATCTTCATTAGAGCACCTATCCGCCGTTCCCTCGCTCCCTCGAGACATAATTCATCCACTCGAGAGCTGGGAACAGGTATACACAGACTTAAAAGAAAGTTTCGTTTGTCGAGGGGAACGCCGATCTCCTTCGACGTCTTAAATCGTAAATGATTATGTTGTTTTAATTCATTTGCTTTTTCTCTTTTACTTTCTACTTTGTGTTTGAGGCCGCCTGTCTGGAGTGAAGGGACGCTTCATATATCCGCCCGATTTTCACCTTTAAGCGTAAATTATTTATGTTTAATGTCAATGTATCGATATTTCTCAATTTAATGTTTCCTATAACAACTGAGAAGCCAAATACAGTGTAAACTCCATGTAACGTCCCTCGATTTAACGACAAACTGCCTAAAGCGTCGAAATCAATTGGCTTTAGTTGGTTTAGTAGCTTGTCATCCATACACTGATTTTTCTTCTCTACATTTAACGACAACTCTTTATAACGCTATAAAATGCACAGTCCCTTCACTGTCGTTATATAGAGTTTACACTGTACTTTAACAAACCTGATAGCGTTCAAATATAAATATTGTTAAGTAAATGCTTAGAGTATTTAGGAATTTATAAATATTAAAGTTAGTGAATATATAAGAAAGCGTATTATCTCGAGTAATTTACAAAGATACCGAGGTACTTAGTCCAAAAATCTACTAGGTTCCTAATAAATTAAAGTTCGCTAAAAACTTTAAATCTCTTAACATAAATAACTGTTTAACATTTTTATTTATGTATGTAGTATTGATATTCGTGAAGTGTATTTACACTTCAGCTATTTAGCTGCTTTAGAACTGACTCTCTGTTACAACATTATATGTATAGGTATGTCGTAGCGTTGCTTAATCACTATTTGCTAAAGTCGTACAAATTATCAGACTCATTAACGAGCCTCGTTATTATCGTACCATAAACAAAATTAGGACCACTTTGGGCTGTACCGCCGCGCCGTCACTCCAATGTTCCCAGTCGAACATAAAAATAAATATCTATGAATATCTCTTCATACTTTCTACAATAGCGTTTTAATTGTATAGTGTGATCTCTTTTAAACTAATAATTATGATAAATAACTTCAACGGTTTCCTTAATTAATAGAATCCATGTAAGTTACAATGTCAAATATAAATTATATAAAGAAAGATACTCATTATATTTTATATCTAATCAATAATAATATACATTTTATATTGTTTATTGATTAAAACATGCTTTTAATAGGAAATAATATTATATTATTTAGGATTAATTAATTTTTACAATAATATTCACTTCATAAATTCACTTAGATAGGTGAGGTGAGGCAAATATTGGAATATTTATAAATACATAATAGTCGCGGCTATGATTAGCCGGTAACCTATAGCAGATAATAATAAATTTATAGGATATTATTCGTAATAAGATCAGAATCTACGACGGGAAAATTAACTCTGAAACATGAACAAATAAATGTACTAAAACTACATAATATTTATAGAATAAAATTAAGCACCAACTTATTTGATTCCTACTGAAATCTGAATCATCTTTTAAATATTCTTATTCGTAACCACACACCTATGTCAGAATACTTTATCACCGTGCGGACAAGGAAAACAGAGGTGCCAACTATTAAATTGGTACGTACCTTCTTCGGATTTAATTGGAAATTTAGCTGAGCTACAATTAGTGTTGAAAAAGAGCGGTGCAGAAAGAATGAGGAGCAATGCGTTGCCAGGTGCCGCCGCTGCCGATCATCGGCCGCGCTGCTATCTGTGCCGGCGATGTGTGTGTCCGATAATTGTTCATGTAGTTCAATAGGAAGCGCGTAGTGTATGTGTGAGTTGTATCAGCGGCTAACGGACGCTGCCCGTGCGCAGATTGCTGCCTCGTGTAGGTGTACCCGTCCGTTCCACCTCACAGATAGCTGATAGCAATATTGTTGCCCTCAGAGAGCTCATTGTGATGAATAACTGATACAAAGTTCAAGAAACGCTCATTAATATGATAAACGTGTCAATTCATTTCAGAAGAATTAACTTATCAACGAACAAAGAACATTAAATACTCAAACCGGAAATTATAATTATTTATGTAGGGATAAACCGATTATTTCTATTATTAACAATATTGCGTCTTTGAAAGACATTGAGGTAAATCTGATTTGTTATTAAAATCACTCATTTTATGCTCATTAGAATGCAAGATCTTTTATACAGGTTTGTTTCAAACTTATTCAACTACTAGCGCCATCTGTTATGGAGTAGACAATGAAAATAGTTTTCATTGTTAATTTTTTATTTGATTAAAGATGCTTATTTCAGGGTTAGAATAAGCAAACGTTGTTATAAACGTATTGTGCTCTTTTTATTGTTCTTTTAAAAATATTTATAATAGCTTTCATAGTCAGTTAATAAAGGAAATCTACAAAACTTGAAATTTACGAGATTTTTAATTGTAATATCAGCTTGGCCTCATTGGGTTTCATTGCCTAAACTCCACAATTTTTTTAAAATTATTTCTTGAAGTGTTTATACAACCGAACAATATGAATACTAAGCACGTAATACAATGAAAATTATAAATAATACTACTTACACATTTTCACCTTGTTGGGTCTTCGTTGAACGGTTTTTTTTAACTATATGTCATCTGATGTAGGTGTTGGAGCGAATTTTTTTTATTTTTTTAGTATAGCGGGCAAGGGAACAGGAGTGAATCTTCTATATGGTAAGAGACTACCGCCGCCATTGGACAACCGCGCTACATTCCACGCATTGATGCTGTTGCCTGCTTTTTACGTCACTTACACGGCATTTTTAAGGACCTCCGATATCCTCACACTCAGCGAAACACAGTAGAGGCACCGTTTTAAGTACAATCACTATTTCACGCTGAGCAGTATTAAGACACTCACCCGTCGACTGTCAAGTCCTTCCAGAGACCAAAGCAATTTTAAAATAAATTATAATTGTCTGTACCGGGATTCGAACACGATACTTCTCGCTTCATGATAGACCTATTAAAGGCTCTCAAAATGATGAATAAAAATAAATCAAAACACTCTCATAATATAAGTTTCTTAAAGGTTACCCACATACTTCATCAGATGCTAGTAGAGTAGGTACAGTTATTATTAAGTCTTACAATTCATTTATACGCTCTACCAGGATTCTAGCATAAAAAGCTGCGACGTAGAAGCGTGATTTAATTTTATTTCTCTGTCAAATAATAGTTTCTGTAAGAAAATAACAAAATTTAAGTAAGGTTTAATACCTAATCTTATTAATCTTAATGGATTTTTTTTAAAGAGCACAATTTTATCGCATCTTCTAGTTAAGAGAAGTTTATTATAGATATTGAAAGATGTATATCTGATCTCATCGAACGTTTACGTTGTCAGTATGTGTTTTTTATAATTCTGACGCCAAAGTAGGTACATAGATCCATAGTATATATCATTCCGGTGATGGTAGTTAATAGAGCCAGTGAAGAGCGACATG
The DNA here is from genome assembly GCA_018230265.1 of Delias oraia. Taxonomy (NCBI): domain Eukaryota; kingdom Metazoa; phylum Arthropoda; class Insecta; order Lepidoptera; family Pieridae; genus Delias; species Delias oraia. The sequence continues at coordinate 12,186 of DWCF01001394.1, read as the reverse complement.
GGGCGGTAGACGGAATGGCCGGTGTGCGCTGTTTATGAGGCCGTAATTTCTAAAATTCAATACCAGACACCGTCTGCAGTTGCACAAACCTGCCTAGGGTAGTGCCGCACAACTTAATTAATTTATATCAATTTAAAACACCTAGTCTGTAGATATTAAAAAAAAATTAAATTAATTAAACGACGTTTGTTTTACGGGCTATATCATCGTAGTGTCAGGTTTAAATTGTTTTCGGCGTCTGGTTGCTTTTATTGACAAAGGTACCTAATCTACTAATAACATAATTCATATTCTTTAACATATATTTAAGTTATAATCTTAAGTAGAGAATGGAAATTGATGTTTTTATATAAATACAACTAAATTTTTAATTATTTTTGGTAGCAGAATGAAAGAATTGTGAAATAATCAATTTAATCAATAAAGTAATTTCTGTTGTAATTGTATGTTTAGTCCTTTAGTATTTTAGCTGATATGTTGAACGTGGCTAATTACTACGGCATTGTATTATTATATTTGATTAAGTCGGAAAGCCGCCGCACCCGTACCGTTACATACAGGAAACTATTTTTAAAAACGATAAACCATTACCAGATTAACCGCCAATGTACCAAATAACTTTGCCATTGTGTTAATTATAACTTAGTCGTATTGCACCACTTAAGGTTTTATAGTTTTTTTTTAGATATTATGTTGTAAAATACGTAAAAATAATTGTTGTATTTATTGTAAGACACGAAACAAACTGCACATCAATGCAATCGACATCCACACGTGGGCGAGCCATGCTGAAGGATATGCTGACGCACTAATTGGGCCGGCTCTTTCGAAGTGCTACCACGGGCTCACAGAATACTCAGCGTGAAACAGTACTTGTACTGTGTTTCGCAGAGTGACTGAGTATATCAGAGACCCTTAAAAGTGCCGCTTAAGCGGTGTAAACACTCCCAATGCGCGGAGTGTAGCACGGTTGTCCATGGGTGCCGCTGTTCGCTTACGATATAGGTGACCCAACTACTCCGTTGTCCGCCTTAGAATAAAAAAAAATGTTCGGTAAAAAGCTAAAAAAATCTACATGAAACGGTTTGTTGCAGTGGGTCCCCTGGCGAGCGGCGGGCCAGAAATCAAGCCAGAGGAGGAAGAGGAGCGGGGTGGGTCCCCCCTGGGCCCCGGCGGACCCTTCAGCTGCAGTCAGTGTCGCGGCGCCTATCCCACCAGGGAGCAGCTCGAGAAGCACGAGACCCTTCATTCGCCGAGCACTCAGGTGGATACTCTAAGATATGTCAGTGTACATTGTTACACCTTTATTACTTACACTCGCCTATCTTTGGGCGTCGTATCATTTATAATTATTATCAGGGGAATTGCATACCTACTTCAATTCGAAATAAATTCTTAATACCATCGACGAAAGCATATAACGAATTTTAAGAACTACACCGTCTATTCGGCTGTTAATTTTTCTTTTTTCTTTTCTTAAGTCTTGTAAAGTTCTTCTTTTTTGTTTTCTTAAGTCTTCTATTTCTTAAATTTGGTTTTCGTTTTATATGGTTCTTAAAAAATAAAACGTGTTCTGGACTTACGTGATAAAATGCACAAAGCAATCTGAAAAAAAATTGAACTTTGACGCTGGTGATTAACTAACACATTTATTGGGAAAGCATTTCCACAAGGTATGCAATATTAAACATAGACAGAAACTATTGCTTCTATAGTTGAATGGTAGTAAGTAGACGTAGTGTAGATGCTAATCGTAGTTGTAGTTGTGAATATTAATTTTCTTTGTAGCCTAAATAAGCCTTAGTCGAAGTTCTACCTTGTAAAGTAAAGTAATACTTGGTTACAGACTTGCAACATCTGCCACAAGACCTTTCCAAAATTGAATCAACTCCAGAGACATGCTCTAAGTCACAACGAGAATCCTGATTTGCGTAAATATAAATGCAACAACTGTGATAAGGCGTTTAAACACAACCATCACCTCAAAGAGCACTTGAGAATACATAGTGGAGAAAAACCATTTGAATGCTTGAACTGTGGCAAAAGGTTTTCACACTCAGGGTCCTATTCGTCTCACACGAATTCAAAAAAATGCCTAGCAATGAATCTTAAAATGGGTAGAATAAAACATAATAGGCTTTTGAATCCAAATAGAAGTCCGCATATAAAACAAGAAAAAACAAATTTTTCAGAACAGACCAATAGTAAGAGACTTGAAAGTGCCATCCCGATTCTTGAAAAATATAAACAAGCCGCAGCATTTTTTGCATCAGTCATCAGTCAAAAAAATAATTACCATGCCGAGGTTCCAGAACAAAGACTTCAGAGCCCCGTTTACATCCCTCCTTTGATACCTAGAGAAGTTTTGAACAATCAAAATAACTATTCAATGTACGGCTTTGCAGCTCCTTTTAATTTTATGCAGCACTTAGCTTATCAAGGACAGCTGTGCAAAAACATGAAAAACCAAACTGATTCTACTGTAGACCCCGAAGATTTAATTGAAGAAGTAACAGAAGAAGATGATAAAAAATCAGATGGCAGCTCAGAGCTTGTTATGGACATAGATATTGATCAAAATGAAGCACAGAAAAAATCTGAAGAACATTATTCAGATAACGGGGATTTGAAAGATTCTCCTTCAGTAACAATTAACTCCTTACTTAATACAGTTAATTCTTCTGTTAATAAGAATTTCCTTTACACTATTGAAAATATTGCTTCAACTTCAGAAGGTTTCCCAAAGGTTAATGAGAACTATTTAATAAACAATAAAGACTATTTATGCGAAAATGAAAAAGAATTGTTAAAGAGCAAAACACAGTTAATAAATAATAACGAAAATCTCTCAACATCTAAATATTACGAAGAGAAATTCCAAAATGACACAGATAAGAAAATAAGAGTGAGAACAGCACTAACCGATGAGCAACAATTAATTTTAAGAGACGCATATAGTTTCAATCCACGCCCAAACAGAGAACAATTTAAGAAAATCGCCCAAGGACTTGGTCTCGACTGTAGAGTAGTGCAAGTATGGTTTCAAAATAACAGGGCACGAGAACGACGCTCAAGCCAAGTAACGGCTTTAGATCAGCCACTTGACTTGTCAATAAAAAAAGCCAACAGTGTGACCGTGGCCAGTCCATCGGCTTCTCCTCTCTATGGTTCGTCGACTTTTGAGTGGGATGAAGCTGTAAATAGTCAAAAGTCATCCCGGAGTACGTCACCAAGCAACTCCAACTACGTCAATTCTTACTCACATTCCAATTGTTCCTCGCCTTTTACTGACATTCGATTTACTCCATCTCCAATAGAATCAAATAGTAGTCATAAGGTACAAAAATGTTTAAGCAATCCTACTATACCCACGGAAAAGCGGCTTTACTACAGCGACTTGGCTAAGGTTAATCATCCGTCTCCTGAAATGTACAGCGCTGATGTGTCTAATAGCTATAAACAACACACATGGAGGCCATTTTCCAATGATACCTTTGACGACCCAAATTCACGTGCTCATGAATCTATTGATGAAGACATGTCATTCCATAAAAATAGCAAGGTAAAAGAAAAGGAAAATCGCGATGGGGAGCGACTGTATGCCTGCAATCAATGCGATAAAACCTTCCTGAAGCAAGGTTCATTAGTTAGACACAAATACGAACATTCAGGTACTAAAATATTTTCTTTGTTTAAGAATAGATCAAATTAATTGATATGCCAATAATAATAATATCTTTTAAAAACATACACCTATTTGAGACCATCTTGAACTGATTGAATTTTCAGGTCAACGGCCGCATAAATGCGCAGAGTGCCCGAAGGCGTTTAAGCACAAACATCATCTGACGGAGCACAGAAGGCTCCACACTGGAGAAAAACCTTTTCAGTGCTGCAAATGTCTAAAGAAGTTCTCCCATTCCGGCTCCTACAGCCAACATATGAACCATCGGTTTGCCATCTGCAAACCATATAGAGATTAAAACGATTATTTTGACCTCTTTAAACATTTCACGCCGTCATGGAATTTTATTTCCTATTCAGTTCGTTTTATGACAATGACACAATACTGTGAATTTTCTACAACAGTGTTTATATACCTAATAGTTGTACTTAGTAGGTGTAAATAATGACAACTTTTAAACTAAGTTTAAATATATGACATAAACCAAAGACATGTGCCACAGATAAAATGTATAGGCAGGTATAATGTAAATATATAGTACTTACCTGTAAGATGTTAAGTAAGAAATACACAAGTAGTTAACTTTTACGTACGTTTTGCCAATATAATATAAAAAAGTATTCTTGCCCGGTATTTTTACTGCTCAATATCTCATTTAACCTACTCCTAAATGTATATTATGTAAAGATAAATATATTTCTTATAGTAACTTAAATATTAAACATGTAGTGCCTGTAGCATAATACTCAATTTTATCATTTCGTCAATTTAAGTTAATTGTGTATTGAATGTGAATCATTCCATAAACTAAGCCAAAGTAAGAATCTACAATTAAATAGGTGTTGAAATTATACATTTAATTTTGCGTTACAAATGTATTTAAACATTCGCAGAATATATTTATAATGAACCTAGTATTTCTTAATTCTCCAATCATATGTATCACTAAAATTACTTTGAAGGTCTTATAGTAAAAAGGATATTATTTTATGTGTGGATTAAGTAATTATAGGATCAATTTTAAAGGGCTAGGCTACACCAAAGATTAAGATAAAGTATACACGATACAGACTGTACATAGGAGGCGGTATCGTTTGGTATTTTTAAAAGGCATACGTACTATGAAATATATTTATATATATGCAAAATTGTTATAAAAAAACATTTTATATAATGTGAATTCGAGTTGCCATACTGCATGATGCATTTGTAGATTAAACAAATTTACATATTGTTGTAGTTCATCGCTTGAATTTTTTTATCGTATTAATAAGGGTAAAGATTAAGCCATATATATATTCTGTAAGTATTTTAGTACCAAATTAAATAAAAATACCCAAAATTGAATATAAACGGCTTTTTGAATTAATTTCAAATTATGGTTACAACAATAATATGTAGTAACAATATAACAGGTCTATTATGAATAATATAAATTTACTGTTCTTATAAATTACACTTAAAAAGTATCAGCAAATATAATTATTGCAAAATTAGCGATTCTCACTTATAAACGCTATTTATATTTGATTAGTACATATAAAATATAGGCGAATGCCTAAAATTTTGTACATTTTTATATTCATAACAGACCTGTGATAAAAAAATCTAAGAATAAACGATTTTTACTCTTACTTTGTTATATTTATGTCACAAAGTCACGTCAAAAATAAATCTCGTTTTAAAATAAATAATAATAGATGAGTTTTTTTATTTACTTCACTCGATTAACTAACCCATATTTAATAAATACAGCGTAAACTCCATGTAACGTCCCTCGATTTAACGACTAACTCCCTAGAGCGTCGAAATCAATTGGCATAAGTTGGTTTAGCTTGTCTTCCATCCACCTTTTCTTCGCTCCATTTAACGACAACTCTTTATAAAATACACAGTCCCTTCAGTGCCGTTATAGAGAGTTTTCACTGTATATTAATTTATTATATTTTTCAACTTAGAAAGCTTAAATTATAAACTTTGTAAGTTGTTTTAAACCACTATATTAAAAATGTTACATTTGGACTCCAATAGCAAATACGAATTTATCTTTTTTATACACTAATAGACTGACTAAAATAAATTACAATCTGCATTAATGATGATGATTAAAATTTCTAATTTTAACAGGCCTCATAAAATATTATGTACATAACTACAGTTTAGCTTATTAAACGTCAAAGATTTAAATAACTCAGCAAACATTAAATAAAATATGTAATATAAATATATCAGGGTTAAACTTTTATATCACATGTTGTAACAATATTAATTAGTTTTTGTTATTTCAGACTTGCAAGATCTGCCACAAGAGTTTCGCTAATGTGTACCGGTTGCAACGGCACATGCTAAGTCACGATGAAAGCGCTAATCTAAGGAAATTCAAATGCAACGACTGTGACAAAGCTTTTAAGTTTAAACACCATCTTAAAGAGCATCTCAGAATCCATAGTGGGGAGAAACCTTTCGAATGTGCCAATTGCGGAAAGAAGTTCTCACATTCCGGATCGTACTCCTCACACATGACGTCTAAGAAATGTCTAGTAATGAATTTGAAGATGGGAAGAATTAAACCGAATAATCCTGCTTTACACCCTGATCGAAGTCCTTCGAGGAAACGTGCAAATGCGATGGTCGCCTCGCAACTAAAGCATAATATGGCGCCTAATGGATTTTTACCAATATTGCCAAAGTACAACGAAGCATTTTTTGCATCGATATCTTCACCGGATCCAAATTACCACAGACCACCTCTAGGTCAGCCTGGATTAAATCCGTTCTATATGCCACCTGGATTACCTATGAGTCCCGAGTCTGGAATATCTCCTTATAGTTTTCCCACATCTCTGAGCCAATTGTTCCAACAACTAGCCACACAGCATTATCAACAAAGAAAAATGGACTGCTCTAACGGAAAGCCAATGAATCATTCACAGAACGTAGATGATCTTATAGAAGAAGTACCAGAAGAAGATGACAAACGTTCTGAAGGTAGCGCAGAACTTGTGATGGATATTGAGGAAGATGAAAATGTAGTTGTTAAAAAAGAAGTCGAAAATGACGATAATGAACAAAAATTACCTTTTCGAAATTATGACTCCGTCCCTTTAAATAACAATGCTCCTTCAGGTGACAATAATAACGGATATAATTCGATATTAGAATCGGTAAACAATTCTGTTAATAAACAATTGTTTAGAGCTAATATGCACACCTTATCACCTATTTCTGGAAACGTTTGTCCAAGTATGGATTCTCCAACAACAGCACACTTTATCGTTAAAGATGAGCCTAACGAGATTCAGGCTTGTAAAAAATGTAACTCAACCTTTGAGAATAAAAATGATTTAATAGAGCACGAAAAACTACTGTGTGGTAATGTTTTTCGAAAACACGAAGGGTTGGCGGCTCAAGTCGCGGAAACTGTAGCATTAAATAGGTTAGAAGCAGAAATTAGAACATCGATGCAAAGCGGTGTGAGTGCTAGTGAAGATGAAGACTTTGGAAAGGATGACCGCGATGATAAATCTGTACATGACAACGACAGAAAAGTCAGAATTAGAACTGCACTGAACGAAGACCAACAAATCATTTTAAGATCACATTACGCATATAATAAGCGACCCAACAGAGATCAGTGTAAGAAAATTGCTCAAAAAATAGGTCTCGACAACAGAGTAGTCCAAGTATGGTTTCAAAATTTTCGGGCTAGAGAACGGCGAATGACTTTATCTACAAGTAATTTGGACCAGCCGTTAGATTTATCAACGAGGAAATCGAATATATCGATGACTTCTAGTCGATCTCCTTCACCTCCATGTAGTATTTCAGTCACTCATTCCGACTCAGAAGAAGCGGTAAATTTAAGCCAGAAATCATCAAGAAGTACAACGCCATACCGTACTGCTTTCACTACCCCTTACCCGCATTCTAATTGTTCATCTTCGTCACTCACCGACTTCAGATTGTCCCCATCACCGGGTGAAACTATTGCCGCACAAAAACGAACATTACCAAAAATGGCGGTAAACCCATTGATACCGATGGATAAACTTTTACAATACAATGATATGGCGAATGGTAGATCTCCGATGTTGAACATGCATATCGTGGCAGACAGTAGACAAACAGCAAGTCCTTCGTATGATCGTTCTGTTTGGGCGGATGAAGTTCAATCACAGCATGACTTCGATGATGATGCTAATGTACTTAAAAAAAGCAAGTTAAAAGGTAATGACATCAAGGAAGGAGACGGACAATTTGTCTGCGATCAATGTGACAAAACTTTTGTTAAGCAAAGTTCACTAGCGCGACACAAGTATGAGCATTCAGGTAAGTAATTTACTAAATAATTACTAGTTTTATGTTGTCTATGTTTAGTTTAACATGAATTGATATTATTGATACCTTGTATTCTTTTAGTAAGATAAGTAATAGTATATAAATGTTACAGGTCAGCGCCCATACAAATGCGCAGAATGCCCAAAAGCTTTTAAACATAAACATCACTTAACGGAGCACAAGCGACTGCACACAGGAGAGAAACCTTTTCAGTGCTGTAAGTGCCTAAAGAAATTCTCCCATTCGGGGTCCTACAGCCAGCACATGAACCATCGGTTTGCCATTTGCAAACCCTATCGGGACTAAGCCAAAGTAACAAAAATCTCTTATACAAAGGGCAGCTTTATGTACCACACATTCCGTCTCAACGTATTACATTGATGGTAAGAAAATATGATGTGATGTTACACGAATCGTGCCAAAGGTGATCTAACCAAAGAATATGTATAGAAGTGCCATTAATTAAGATTCAAAATTTATTTTTCCTTAGGTACCTACTTCGACACTATTATAATATTTTACATTATTTAAAAAAAAGTCAGATATTGTAGTTTACTTTTCTCGATAAGTCTGCTCAAAAACATTGTTATGTTACAAATTGTTTATTTCAACGTGCCAAAAATGTGCCATATGTAGCCAGTTTAATTTAAATTGTATTATTTTAATTATACCAGTATTAACGCGCTGCTCATTAGTTTTTAAAAAAATTGGAATAGAAATAAACAATCGAATTGTGCAACGATTTAAAAATCAAGGTTTTATAAAGAGACCATGACTACCTAAATACATTTAAGAAAGTATTAAAATTTAATTTCTGGTATTGACTGTATTATGTAAAAATTTTATATATTGATTTAAATACTTATCCTCTGTGCCGCTAATTTCATGTTAGGTAGGTAAGCGTAAAGCATTCCGGAAATGATCTCGCGTGGGATCTCGACTGTGTTTATGATATTGTACCTTCGTATTAGACAAAAATATGCTTAGACCTTTATTGTGTAAATAGATCAAAATCATTAGTGTACTGTAAGGCTTTTCTGTAAATAACGTTGTTTGCTGCTTTTAAAAATCTTTATCTGTGTAATGTACGTTGTAAGTGCACGAAAACAATGAATATTATGACAATAATGAACAACTGTTTATTGAATGCAATACGACATAAATAAATAATTAAGATCGGTTTAATAACTAGATAATTTTATGTATAAACATAATAAATATTTATTTATGATAAGAAAAAGCAGCCAGACTATTCTTTCCTTTAGAAAAGTTGTTTTGGAACATAAATATTTAATTGAAATTAACCTGAAGGAACAAAGTATTTATTTTAATTGTTTTTCAATATTTATTACTTAATATTCCAGATAAATATGTCTACCTAATAAATTAATCCATTTATGTTATTAGAGTAATAATATTTTTTTTTACGTTAAAATATAGTTTTTAAAAATATCTGATTAAACATTACAAGAACACAAAGTTCCTAAGCAAAATATAAATATAAGGACATACGTTTTTACTACTCGATTAATAATTATAAATAAGCCATTATTGTGAAAGGTTTCCATGCAACGAATTATCGTAATAAATCTCAAGTGATGTGTAATCTATTATTAAATATGTATCAATATATTTTCATAAAATAAGTTATCCAACAGTATTGATACTTTGTAAAATTCAAAGGTTATAATATTTCACATGCCTGACGAAAGTATTTTGAAGTTTAATAAGTAATGTATTATTCACTATAATTTTAATATTTAGGTCTGCTAACCGTACCGGTACTTTAACATATTTAGAAAGTTATTCTAACGACCAACATCTCTAAAGTTAAAACGGCATGCCTATTTTTGAGGTACCAATAATATAAACAAAGTCGACTTGACCTGGTGGGCTAGAGAAACCAAAGATTAATTAATTCTAAAGAGACACGGCAATTCTGTAAATAAAACCCGTCGTCATTAGAAGTAGTTTAGTGGAAAGTAACCATATATAGCTAGCCGTTACGATTAAGAGAATATTTTTATTTTTCATTGTGAAGCTCACGTATGATCTATTTTAAAAGTTAATCATATAATACGTTGCCATGTATTTTGCAAAAGAGTACTTATTTCTTTTTATAAGATAAGAAAAAAGTTAGGTAGGAACTTATAAGTTATAGGTAATCTAAACTTCTGTGCCGTAACTTGTTTAATGTAAATGGCGTCACTGAATTGGGCACTTGTTACATCATGCTATTTCTAGATTGTTAAAATTACCCATAGATTAACATGTGTTAAAATATTGCTGATATAAATTATAATATATAATTAATTTTACTTGATATTATGATGTAAGTATATTGAATTTATGAATATTAAAAATATTATAATGTACAATATATATATATTGACAAATCACCACATAGTGTTTTCATTTCAAATGAATTACCAATATCTGACTTCATTATATATTCTTATAATAATTATTCAGGTACAATTATGAAAACAATTTCATGCAAAAATTATTTTCTATAAATCTATATCTCTCTTCGATTCATAAGAAATAGTTAATTATTTTTTTTTATGGAAATGGTCGCAAACGAGTAGGACCATCACCTAGGTTAAGCAGTTTTTCGCTCATGGACACCTTAAGACCCGCGGGTGCGTTGCCGGCCTTCAATGAATATTTACGCTCTTGAAAGTTCCCAAGTCGTATTGATTTGGAAATATAAATGCTGGAAGCTGATTTCAAAGTGAAGGTGCGCGGCACAAAAACATCGAGTTTAATAAAATTAATTAAATAGCTTTCTTAATTTTACTGCTAGATTTCCATATAATGTCAAAATAAAGAGATAGATTTAGACTAAAAAAATATTCTTCAAATAAAAAGAAAAAAAAATAAAGCAGGCGGATGATTGTAAATGAAGAAGAGAAACGGCACGAATAAATTATTACATTTAAATAAACATGAAAACTAAAATGTATCAAATAATAATATTGATACAGATATGGAAGAGGTTATTTATAACATACATTTAATATCTGTAAACGGGTAGTGTTATCTACAGATTGAATGGTCACAGATCCTAAGTTTTCTTTTGTTGAAATGACTAACTCGCTGTTGGAATATTGCCTTTACAGCTTAAAATGGACTTTGGGACGGGCCATTGGGCTCTCCGAGAAATTGTTTACGTGTGCCGCGACTAGCGCATGGGCATCTACTGCGAGACACGATCCTCGGCTTGGGCCGTCACGGGAACGAGGGCCGCCTGAGTGGCCGGTAGGAAGCTCACGGGGGTGGGCTATGCGACATAAATCGGTCTTCGCATTCGTTTCCGGCAGAGGCGGTTTTTAACACGGTTCCTACTCAATAGCCTATCTTTTGCGTTTTTGTCCTCTAGGAGGCCTACTGTCTTTTGTTGGCACCAGATAAACAAGTACAACCGTGCCGTATTTCAAACGTCACTAGTTTAATTTAGTTTACAACAGTTAAAAGTTTAGTAAACAGCAAAATATACTACTCAACACATGGAAAAAAACCAGGGATGTTACGGAGCTTCGACTCCGTTTCCGTTAAGTCGAGACTATTGATTATTATTAGGTACGTCTTCGGTTCCGACTTCAGCTCCGATACTTTTAAATTGAAGGTTTTAATCGGCGGTCAATCGGCGTTATGAACAAGTTCATACATGTCGCGACCGACAATCTCCCGAGAATCTACGTGCACTCTATCGTCAGTTATTTTTTCAATTGTTGTTAATTTGTTACGCACACGACTCGTTCATAAGTTATAGATATTTGTTTTGAAGTTTGCGGCTAAGTATCAATAAAAGTGATTTGTTTTTGTGTTGGACATTGAAACCTAAATCAATTGGAATTACTTCATTGAAGTTAATTCAGATTCGGCAAAAGGTAAACTGTATGAAGACGCATTAAAGAAAGGGAGGTTCGACGTCGTTAAAAAACCATTTAAAGTCTTTACGTGGCACAGAATATGATTTTTTTTCATTATCCGTGTGGTTACCGGATCAGAATAGTACCACTCCCAGTCTTCCTAATGGGATATCGTAAGTGGCGACTAATGGACACCTCACCGGAGGGTGGGCAGCAGCGCCCTAATCAGGTTGAATAATGCATATACTTCTCTTAGTGAATTTATAGCTTTCAATTCATGAATTGGAT
>DWCF01001393.1:0-31132 GCA_018230265.1 Delias oraia | reverse complement strand
GGGCAACCGCTGGATCCAGATCGCTCAAGATCGCAGCGGGTGGGCGTCTTTGGGGGAGGTCTATGTCCAGCAGTGGATTTAGATGGGCTGATGATGATGATGATGATGATGGTAGTATGTGGTGAAATGAGATTGTAAAAATTGTGATGTGGGAACGACGTGGTAATTGGAAACATTAAATGGCGTTTATTTTATTTCAGAGAAACTCAGTTGTGTTTTATTGACTGTTGTTCCAAATCACTACAAGCAAAATCCATCTTTTCTATATGTATTATAACATTATTTTTATAGTATAGCGAGCAACGGAGCCTACAGGTTTTGTATATGGTTAGTAATCATCACCGCCCATGGACAACCGCGCCACAATCCGCGGTACAATTTTAAGGGCCTCCGATATGTTCACTCACTCAGCCTTTATATAGGTCAGCTAGTTATCAAAACAAAGTCCCTCGTTAATTAATATTATTGCCCCAAGATCTTTTGTCTCATAGAAAACAACGCGTACAAAAGAAACCCTTAAAATAATTAAATGTTCAGCCTTCAAGTTAAAGGCCAAGGGTGCCAAATAATTTAGAATACAGGTATAGATTAAAGGAACCTCGGCGGGCGGACACAAGCAATTCAGTTAAATGCATAATTACACAATTGTAATAAAATCGTGAACGATTCATACATTCAATACAATAGTAAGTCAGTTTATTTATATATGATTCCTATCTTACCTCCGCAAACGTTGCTTTGCTACATACGCAATTTATCGGCAACGCACCCGCTTTGCAAGGGCTGGGGGTGTCCCTGGGCGGAGGACCGCTTGCCCTAGATGAGCCTCCTGCTCGTTTTCCACCAGTAGTGTAAAATAAAGATTGATAGTAGAAGGGTTAAAATTTAGGGTTGTATGAATTATTTTTAAAAAATTTAAAAAAATATCCAAAAAATAAAGAAATGTTAGGAGCGGTTAACCCCTGTCACTCAGGAGTATAAAAATAGACAGCCGATTCTCAGACCTACGGAATACGCCTATGAAAATTTGGTAAAATCGGTAAAGCCGTTTCGGCGGAGTACGGTAACTCACATTGAAGTGTAGAGTGACAAATACGGTGTGTACCGGGTAGGATGACGTCTCCTTAGTCCACTTTTTTAAATATTTGAACACACATTGTCAGCGCACTGTATTAAACTTCTCATTGTGTAAAACAAAGAGTCTTTAGTCCCCTAGTAACTAGAAGTTAGTAGTAGCTAGTTGACATTGATGACCGTCGGATATGAATATTGCACTTGTGATACAAATATTGCTTGTAAAAGGTATGTTTAATTTACGTAAAAAGTACTTTTGAAAAGCTCTCTATACTGCTATACGAGACGCAAGAAAATGTTTTTTTTTTTATAATATAGTGGACATCGGAGCAAGTGGGTCTCTTATGTGGTAAGAGAACACCGACGCCCATGAACAACAGTGAAACAGTCCGCGCATTGTTTGTGTTGCCAGCTTTTACGCCAATTTAGCGCCACTTTAAGCGCCTCCGATATCCTTACTCAGTGAAACCAGTACCAGTACCGTTTTACGTTAAGTATTCTGTCTGCCCGTGGTATCACTTCAAACGAACTGGCTCAATTAATGCGTCAGCGAGGCTCTGCCAAGAGTAAGATCGTGTTAATACAGTCCCTCGGCCAATGGCAAGCCTTCCTAAAGACGGAATAAATTATACTTTTTTATTCCGACTGAGTATTGAACCTGAAATCTCTACCTTCGTAGTTGGCTTAAAAGGCCACGTAGATCTATGTAATGACTTATGTAATTGAAATAAGTCCCTTCTAAGTTTAATAAGAATGGTAATGGTTAAAAATTCCGCTGTGTCTTCAGTTACATAATATGCTAACTTCATTCCAGAAAAATTTTCATTTCAACACGAATTTGCAAGAACTACATATCCTTAAAATTGCTAGCTGTATGTAATACAATTTAAAGTGATATAGAGGAATTTTATCATATGACTTTAAAATTATATCAAAAGTTTTGGAAAATTTGAACGGATATCATTAGTAACAGAACTTGTAGTGTATTTTGAGAGTGTGAAGATATAGGTAGGATGATTTTCACAATCCCGCTCAAGGGGAGAGAAAAAAATCTTTTTTATTTATGGTATAGCAGACAACGGAGCATATTCTATATGGTAAGATAACAAAGCCGCCCATGGACAACCGCGTAACAGTCGGCGTATTAGTTGTGTTGCCGACTTTTTACGCCGCTTAAGCGGCATTATTAAGGGCGTTCGAAATACTCACTCAACAGAACACAAAAGAAGTACCGTTTATATATTTACCGTTTATATATACAAATATGTAAATAATGATAATTGAATATTTATTCTAGTTAATTAATTAAGTCCCTTAACACAATATATTAGAATGATTATAAAAATATTATAATAAAACTAAATTAAATGCCCTTAAGATCGCAGCGGGTGAGAGTCTTTGGGGGAGGCCTATGTCCAGCAGTGGATTTAGATGGGCTGATGATGATGATGATGAAATGCCCTTCTATGTCATATACTACAATATTTAAAATAAATAAATGAAAATATACATATTGCAAAAAGTCTGACATTTACAATGACTGAAAATTAAAGGAAAACTATTTACAAGGAGGCTTTTCTATACTATATTATATTTCTTATATATATATATATATATAATATATAAATAATATATTCAATACGATTCAAGCTTATTATTTAAATTATTCACCATCAGTGTTACAGATAGAAGCTCAATGCTCACTCACAGCTTGCGAAGTACTTCAAATTCTTACAAAGAGCAAATCGGGTGACCCATCAAATGTCGCGTGCGCTGAAGATTTGAAATGGCGACAGCTGGACCGTCGCTTGAGGGCCATAGAACAAACAGGTTCGTTCAATTAATATACAGTAGAAAGTAATAGTAGAATTCAGATAAATGAAAAACGTGAAATGTTTGTTTTTTGGATACCGCTGCCTTTTACCATAAAATTGGTTGATAAATAATGTGGAGACTCACCATTACCGCTTATTAAAGTGGTTCTCTGCTCATAGACACCTCCAGTAGGAGCTGAGCCGCGAGTGCACTGCCGGCCATTTAGGGTAAGGTGCACTTTCTTTTAGGTCCCAATTGATATACTTCTAGAGGAAACTGATACCAAAGAGTGGCGAAATACCTTAAAAACGCTCAGTTACTCAGCTCAGTGTAGAGCTCCATCCGGCAAATGTAGCTCTATATTTGCCGGATCATCTAGTAACATATAAAAATGGATTTCACGACCATAAAATACAATCAAATTATCTTTAACGTTTTTTTAAAATGTGAAACGGTGGCAAACAAGCAGGAGTCACACCTAGGGCAAACGGTTCTCCGCCCATGGCCACACCTAACCCTTGTAAAGCTACGCATTACCGGCTTTTAGGGGAATATATACTTTTAAGCTCCCAGCAGTATTGGTTTGTAAATACATCTGCACGCAGCTGATTCCACAGAGATGTGCGGCACAAAATGCATCCGAAACGTTCAGTTATGCAACGACAAACATCGAAATGATTCGGAAACATAGAACGTATGCTGAATCAGCTTATAACGTATAAAAAGGGATTTACAGCCGTCAAATGCAATCAAAGCAGCTTTTATGTTTAATTAGAGTTAACCTGGAGTACATTTAAGAGAGGTTCCATGGTGATGAAGCTATACGAGTCTTATGGAATCTTGCGTCAGAGATTGTATGAGTACAAGATAATGTTACGCAGTGTAATTTGGCAATTGTGCAAGTGGCGAACACGCTGCTATTGGTTTTGGCTCAGACTTGGATTGCTCTCTAATAACTTGATAAGCTTCCGTTTAAAAATATAGCACAAGGTTGATGAAGAACTTTTCAAAAGCAATATCCTATTCATATTATACAAGCAAAGGTTTGTATGTATGGATGGCTATTTGCTTCCGGCCATACGGCCTTCACAGCTTAACGCGAACTTTTGAAGCGAGCATATCGTTCTCAGTGAGTTTGATTTTTAGCCGCGACTAGCGTAAGGGGGTCTCTTGCGAGACACGAACCTCGGCTTGGGCCATCGCGGAGTCATGCTAAGACCACTTCCAACTGGCTACATTTAACCGAAAATTATTTTGTGTTTTTTATCTTATAATTTTATTTTATAATTGGTACTATTTTGAGTATGTTGGATTGATTGATTTATGAACCTGCAGTACATAAATCACCCTCAGGATAAGTGGTCCTCCGCCCATGGACACCTACAGGCTCAGGTGACCTCGGATGCGTTGAGAGCGTTTTAGAGATAGCTGCGCTCTTTTTTGAAAGTCCCCAGCCGGGCTCATTTAGGGATCTTAAACAATCATAGCATTTTTTAAATAGTATAATTCAACAGCGGTCAAACCGGGCCTAAAGGATCAAGTATGGCGGAACGGTTATCCTATAAGAGTCTTCGTTTGCCTTTACTTATATAAAAATTCTCATTCAAAAGGCTATTATTGTCTTGATTTCACAGCGTGGACTATAAGCTTAACGCAATCGCGGTGGCGTCAATGCACAAAGAGTGTCTGCAGATGCGACGCAGTCCACAGATCGTTCAATTGCTGGAGATCCAGCTTGACAGCTCTCACTGCGGACTTGCTGGTTCCCGTTGACATTTACACCATGTAAGATACTCTTGAAAAAAGGTTGATAAACTCTAAATCTTTGTAATTTAAACCGACAAATCATTTATTACTTATTAACAAATGTGGCACAATAAATTAAATTTTCTAAACTTTATTAAAAATTACGACTTGATATGAAATATGCATATATTTAATAACAATTATTTTTTTTCGATAGTTACAAATAACTTCACCGTATCTTACAAGAACATTTGGCCACTCATTTGGTCTAGCATTCTCACTAGCTACAATTATTTATATAACAAAACAAAAAAATTAGGCCACAACTTCATAAGAAATATTTAAAGCATTATTTTAATGATAGATGTCTCTCGGGACTCTTTTGTTCAGATACACCTATTTGGTTTGAAATATATTTTTTGTTATTTATGGCAGGTTAGTAGAGCAGTCTTAATTATGATTAGATTTTTTGCTAATCTTCAAATTGTTTTCCTCAAGTGATTCTAAATCTGGTATCCAAGTATCGTATATATAATATAAATGGTAAGAAAAACGTTGTCTATGCTTGTTTCCAAGCATTATCTTAGTTAAGGTTGCACATTTAACCTTCCATATTGCTTTTTTTTAATATAGCGGACAACGGAGCAGGTGGGTCTCATACATGCTAAGAGAACATCGCCGCTTATAGACAAATGCGTCACAGTCCACGCCTTGGTTGTATTGACGGCTTTTTAAGCCGCTTAAGCGCTATTTTTAAAGGCCTTCGATATCCTCACTCACATAATTCAGCCGGCTCGTCCAAAGCATCACTCCGGACCACTTCACCAGGAGCTCACAGAAAGCTTAGCGTGAAACGGTACTTGTACTGGGTTTCGCTGAGTGAGAATATCGGAGATCCTTGACATTATACCGCTTAAGCGGTGTAAACAGCATATCATACAATCGAAGCGCAAACTGTAGTGCGGTTGTCCATAGATTGCAGTATACTCTTACCATATAGGAGATACATCCAAAAAAAAATCTTATTGTATTGACGTTTAATTATTTATTATTTTTATTATATTGACATTTCTAGGAGATAATTTATTATCCTATTATATAAGTACTGGTTTTGAATCTCTATTTTTCAGAGATCTCGGCACTAATAAGCTACGCACCTTACACAAATCAACTTTCAAAGGAATGCGAACTCTCTCCGAACTCGACATGTTTGACAACCATGTGGAATATTTGCCGTCCGGCCTGTTCGAATCACTCGTCAATTTGAGAGTACTGTAAGTCATGTTATGTTCCTTTATTAATTCTAATAATATTTTTACTTTATCAACTGTTTATTAATTTTATTAATAATTTATTAATACCTATTAGATACCATTGCCTATCAGACCGTATAAAACTTACATTTTCTAAGGCATTTTTGTGGAATCAGCTACTTGCAAAGATATTTTACATACTATACAACCTCAGGACGTTGAAAAAAGAGCATTCTTGAAAGGCCGGCAATACACCCGCGTGCCATCGAAGACTAGAGGTGTCCATGGGCGTAGGGTAACTTATTCTAGACGAGGCTCCTGCTCGTTGGCATTGCAAAACTTATTAAACAATTGTTATGAGATTATTTGAATCAGCTGTTTTAATTTTTACTTTAAACACAAGAGACATTTTTATTGTATATTTTTTGGACAAACTATGAAAACCACAAACATATAACTGGGATAAATGTTACAGCTTGGATGAGTTTGTAAGAACTTGTAGCCGCTCCGGGCTTGTATCAGTTTTTACCACAGATCAAAGCATGTGTTACGACGGATCAAATTCATATTTTCCAACGAAAATGATTTTCAAATCAACATAATTAATAGTAGACCCGTAAGCATGTAAATCATGTTATATGCCTAGTAAATAAACCATATTAAAAGATAATCTATATTAAAAACAACATTTTTAGTTACCTACACTATAACTCAAGAACGGCTAAACTTTTTTGGCTAAAAATTATTTGGGAGGTAGGAGGGCTAGGAGCAGAACATATGCTACTTTTTATCCAATTACAAAAATTGATAGTAATGCTTTTAGTGTATCTGTTTTTCGGGTTATATAGATCCGTGGATTGTTCATAATTGGAATCGGTAGGCTGCGTAGCGGGCAGGACGACGTCTGCTGAGTCCACTAGTAACTTTTATAATTAATTTTAATGAAATAAATAAAAAAATCACCCCTGCGAGTGCCATTCTGAAGCATATACGGACGCACTTGTTGGACCGACTTCTCTGAAGTGATACCACGGGCTCGCAGAATACTCAACGTGAAATGGTACTTTTGCTGTGTTTCACTGAGCGAGGATCGAAGGCTGCTTAAGCTGTGGCGCGGTTGTCAAAGGGCGGCGGTGTTCTCTTACCATATAGGAGATCCACCTGCTCCGTTGTCCGCTATACTATAACAAAATATTAGATCCACATTTCGCCTGATATATCAAGAAACAAAGACATGAGTTATTTTTTGATCATTTGTAACTTGATAATAATAGTCGTTCTACGACTACTTTGTACTTGAAGAAGCACCTAATTGCGTAATTTTCCCAAGTTTTACGAGATAACGAGCTCTCAAAAAGATCTTGTTCTAGCCGCCTTCAAAGGAACTACTTGGAGGAGATAGACAGCGAGGCATTCCGCCACACGAAGAAACTCTTTCACGTGGATCTATCCCATAATTATTTGTACACGCTACCCGAACGATTGTTCGCCAATAACACCTATTTGGAGACCATTGACCTGTCAAACAACCAAATAGTTTACATACCATCGGACAGTTTTGTCGGTGCACGCTCTCTGCTGATACTCGACCTGTCAAATAATAAAATACAACAGATACAGAATGGAACGTTTCCCACGAAGAGTCTACAGATACTGAAATTGTCAAATAATCGTATAAGCAATGTGACAGAGACGGCGTTCGAGAGCCTTGGGTGCTTGGAGACGTTGCTTCTGGATAGAAATGACCTTCGCCATATTCCGACCGATTTATTCAGTAATCTGTTCAGCTTGACCTTTTTGGACCTTTCCAAGAATAGCATAATAAGCGTGAGTACTTTGTTTTAGTACGCTCGTTACACTAATGAGATATTTGCGCGTTTTCCTTTAAGTGCGGTTTTTAATTTCTTACAATGAAGGAATTAACATTAGTCCTAATACATTTCGCCGTGGGAGAGCCATGAAGCATATGCTAACGCACTAACTGGGTCGATTTGTCCGAAATGACGGGCTCAGAGGATACTCAGGGTGAAACGGTATAGGTACTGTATTTCGCAGAAGTAGGCATGATATAAGAGGACCTTAAAAGTGCCGCTTAAGTGGCGTAAAAAACCAGCAACACAACCAATGCACGGACTATGGTACAGTCATCCATGGGAGGCGTTGTTCTCTTACCTTATAGGAAAGCCTCCTGCACCGTTGTCTGCTATATAATTTAAAAAAAAATTCATACATAAAAATTGAAAATCGAAAGATAAAACTTTAAAGTACATATTTTTATTTTTAATGCATACAACGGAGCAATATCTCCAAAATCTCAATAACTCTTTTATAGCAAGAGAACACCACCGCCCATGGACAAGCGCGCCACGGCCTGCGCTATACGCCTTTTTCCGGCTTTTAACGCCGCTTAGTACTTACTATTTCAAGCTGAGTATTCTATGTGTTCGTAGTATCTCTTCGTATAAGCCTTAATTAGTGCGTTAGCATATCCTTCATCGTGGCTCTCCCAGGGATGAGACAGTATTAGGAATAATATATAAATTATATTACAATTTTTCAGACCGAGATTAGAACCCGATACCGTTCGCTTCGTTGTAGACTTAAAACCCTTTTAGCTATGAGCTTCTTAAAATATTCTCTAAAGCTCATTGTTGGTTTTTTATAATTTAACTGGTTTTAAATAAAATATAAATAACTTTGATTTTTTTTTACAGATAACTGGTCTGGAGTTCAGGAGCCTTAGATATTTGAGAAATTTAGACTTGAAAGACAATCTTATATCAGAGTTGCCGGATAGTGCATTCGCGAACTGTTCAAGTCTAGAAAAACTTGATTTGACTAGAAATAAGTTGAAATATCTGAACGAAAGCACGTTCAAGGGTTTGGGGAATATGACGTCGTTGATATTTTCAGAGAATCAAATATATGAGATAAACTTCAAAACATTCGCAAAGCTTAAAAATCTTACAACATTGTGAGTTTTTTTGTGTACACTGTAGCAATAGGTATATAATACTTCTTTTTTTACAACAACGGCCACGATTTTTGCATGTTGCACCATTATTATTTACAAGTACAATTGAAGTTTAATTTAACACGTACCATTAAGGGAAAAGATAATTTAACAATATTCATTATTTTATTATAGCGGATAAAGGAGAAGCCGGGTCTCTTTGAAGGTGCGAGAATACCGCCGCCCATGGGAAACAGCGCCACCATCTGTACTTTTGTTGTGTTGCCACTTTAGCACATTTAAGGAGCCTCCTGGTTTTGTAAACTACCGTGAAGTCTAGGGTACTGGGTTCGATTCTCGCTAAATTTATTCGATTATTGTAAGGGTTTGAGTGTGTTCGGGTAAGTATTTTAACAAACAATTTTTATTTAAAAGAATACTTTTACTGGTAAAATTGTTAAGATTAACGCTTTAATTGTGCTGTACCACGGGCTGACAAATTAATGTGATACTTGTACCGTGTTTCACTGAGTCAGTGAGGATATAGGAGACTCTTAAAATTATAGCGTTAAAGCAGTATAAAAAGCCCACAACACAACCTAATCACAGAATGACTTGCGGTTCCATGGGTGGCGATTAACGCATATGGAGACCCGCTTGCCCAGTTGCCAGCTTTACCTAAAAAAAATTCTATAATTAAATATCATATCTTATGTACAAAGTACTTATTTTATTATTTGTTTTTTTTAAATCAAAATGTTCATAAAAATATTCAACTTCATAAAAGTCGTTCCGTCCGATTTGAGTTAGCAAATACATCTATTTGCATTTTAAAAAACATTTAGTATGTTTTCAAAAATATACAATTTTAAGTAAATAAATCTATTATATCTTATGATATTGAAATTTACATCAAAAATGGGAATTCTTAAAACACCCGTGGGAGAGCCGCGTTGAAGCAAATGCTGACGCACTATTTGGCCTGACTCCTCACACCACGGGCTCACAGATTAATGAGCGTGAAACGGTACTTGTACTGTGTTTCGCAGAGTGAATGAGGATATCGGAGGCCCTTAAAAGTGCTGCTTAAGTGGCGTATAAAAGCCAGAAACACAACCAATGCGCGGACTGTGGCGCGGTTGTTCATGGGCGGTGGTGTTCTCTTACCATATAAAAGACACATCTGCTCTGTCGTCCGCTATACTATAAAAAAAACCTTTATTTTACGCGTATATCAGATTTGTGAATAAATTTTCAAGGTATCTTGATAACAACATGCTTCCATCTCTACCCTCAAGAACATTTGATTACATGCCGAAGCTTGCCAATGTGAAATTATCTAACAACCCATGGCATTGCGACTGCCACGCTTTGTATATTTCAGCGTAAGTAAAGCCTCTATTTAATATTCTTATTATCCTGTTTGAAAGGAAACCTTACTCTGTAACTCAAATATATTAAATTTTTCCATTCAAAATTCCCAATTTAATAAAAATAGGGAGGTAAACGAGCTGCAGGCTTACATAAGATGCTGTACTCTGCCCATGGCACCACTCTATCATACGACCTTTTCAATGGGCGAAGGTTCACTAATTCTCTTTGAACCTCCTTTTAATTTTTCACAATCGATAAAAATATATATTTCAGTTGGGTGCGTTTAAATGAAATGAAAATCTGGGACTATTCCCCAAGCTGCGTCTCGCCTTGGTATTTAGAAGGTCACTTTCTGAAGAAGCTAAAATTCCCCGAGCTGTGCACGGGTCAATGGGCCAGTATGGTCAACCTATCGCCAAGATTACCTATGCAACAGCTTCTGGCACTAAATGTATCTGTTAACAGAAAACCACAAGAAAGTATGGACGATATAAGAATTGACGATTGGTAGACAATTTATTAAATGACAGCAACGGATTAGGCAATGATATTTAAGATAGAGGGTTTGAGAAGGCTATAATGTATTTTTGGAAAAGAAAACCTCAAAATACTCTAAAATTAAAAAAATAATCTACTATTACCAATATGATGATGTTTTTTTAAGTCAACTTCTTTCCCAGCGTTTTTGAATGTCGGTTTTTTTAATGATAGGTATAGTTGGCTAATGAGCGGGTCTGCTCTATTGAGAGGTGACCGCCACCCATGGACAACCACGCCTTAATCTGTGTTTTGTGTTGCCGGTTTTATATGCCGCTTTAGCGTTATAAATTCAAGTTTTCAATATCCTCCATCACTTAACCAAACCTCTCTTTGGTTGAATTTGAGTTTACCAGTACCGTTTCACGATGAGTTTTCTGTGAGCCCATGGTATCACTTCGAAGATGCCTTAGTACTTGTATTGTGTTTCACTGAATGAGTGAGGATATCGAAGGCTTGAAGTTATACCTCTTAAACGGCGGAAAAAGCCTGCAACACAACCAAAGCACGGATTGTGGCGCGATTGTCCATTGGTGGCATTGATCTCTTACCATAGGAGTTTTGAGGATTAGGATTTTCTGCTATACCTACCATAAAAAATATCAATAATAATTAATAATAATAATATAAATTTATATAAATAAAAGTCATTACGTATTTCATAATTTTTATTGTTTTATTTTATCTTGTTTGTATTTTAAAATCTACCTACAGAGCTATGTATTTCCAAAATAATTAAACTTGAGAATCTTCAAAAAAAGCGTGCCTATCTAAGAGGCAGGTGAAAACCACCTAATATAGCGAAAAATGGAGCAGGTGGGTCTCCTATATGGTAAGAGAACACCGTCGCCCATGAACAACCGCGCCACAGACTGCGCATTGGTTGTGTTGTCGGCTTTTTACGTCACTTAAGCGGAAATTAAAAGGCCTGCTTCCTATTTTCAAAATATATATATAGGAAATGATGTAATAAATGTTATGGCCGCAAAGTGTAGTCTGAGATGTTTACATCCTTGTAATTCGATACGTTATTGTCGCTAATAAAGCTGTCAAGATGTGTTAAAATACTGCTCCTAATTAACTATAGCAGAGGTCAAAGAAGTTATTTATTCTATGAGATCCTCGTATCTAAGTGGATTCCTAATACCGCCATGAAGCGAGAGGTAACGGGTTCTCATCACGGCCCGTACAATTACAATTTAATTTATTCGGTCTCTAAGGGCTTGACAGTGTCTTAATACCATCGCAGCCGCGGGTGAGCCATGCTGGAGCAAAAGCTAATGCAATATTTGGGACGTACGACCGAAATTGTAGTACAGACACACAAAATACCAGCGTGAAACAACACTTGTACTGTGTTTCGCCGAGTGAGTGAGGATATCAGATGCCCTTAAAATTACATGGCGGAAGCGGCGTTCTAGCCGGGTCAAATTAAGTTTACACACAGCATACATCCGATCCAAAACCAGCTTAAGCTGATCACTATTTAATAACAACAACAACGACAACTATATTAAAAAGAGCTCAACTTAAGTTGAACAATTCTATTTCCAAAACTATATTTTACTCACCTTTAAAAAGTAATCGTCACTTAGTCCCTTTTTATTACATCAGCTATCTGCCAGTGTATATAGTATTCAAATCAGTCCAGCCGTTACGCATACTGACCGGAAAGCATATTTTTGGTATGTGTACCATACATTCATATGCATGTAGAAGAAATCGGTTATTTTAATATTACAAACAGACACTCCAATTTTATTTATCTATGTATTAAATTGTCTCCTTGAATAAATAACGTTTAGATGAACAGATTTACATAAATTTAGTAGTGTTGCCCAAATGCAGGACCAAGACCGCCAATTTTAGCAAGACCAAGACTGACCGTGTAAGACTCGAGCAAGAACAAGACTAAGCCTGTAACACTCTTGCGTCTTGCAGCTTTTTTTGGCAGTGATTTTTGGAATTTCTCATTAAATCTTTAGACATATTTTATAAATCTGGCTGGTCTTTACTATGGCTATGCTAATTCAACATCAAAATGGTCCTATTCCGATAGGCTTTTCTAAGATTTGAAGTAAACTTTAATAAATATCAATGGTCTAATAGATAATTTCAAGACTTGCAAAACTCTTGCGGCAAGACCAAGACCAAGACTGGGAGCGCATTACAAAGACCAATACCAGGTGTATTGGCGCAAGACCTAGACTGGCTAAGTCTTGCATTTGGGCAACACTAAAATTTAGATAAGAACACTTCAGCTTTTCATTATGATACAAATATTGCCTCGTATTTTCCATCCCGTATTTATTCACAAAATGACTTTCTTTAAGTAAATATTCAGCTGGTTTTGTTCGAATTTATGAAGACAAAATAGTAAACCATGTTTCCAACATATTGAGTGCGAGTGCAATCAAACTTGGACGTTGTTTCAAAACGACAACCCTCATAAACTTACCCCTTGTTGATCGAATAATTCACAGTTTTCTTCTCACCCGTAAGTTCGTTACGCTATAAAAATGCTATGTTGGAGCTATTTTGCCGGCAGTTGCCTTATGTATTCTCTTTAACAGTTATAGTTAGTTTATGTCATATTTACACCCGTGGTAGAGCCATGCTGAAGCATATGCGGACGCATTAATTGGGCCGTCTCATCCGAAGTGATACAACGTTTCATTTCAACGTTTCAACGTTTCCTTGAGTGAGTGAGGATATCAATAATATCGATATAAGGGCCTCCAATATTCTCACGCACGCAGCGAAACACAGTACTAGTACTCTGATTATA
The DNA here is from genome assembly GCA_018230265.1 of Delias oraia. Classification (NCBI taxonomy): domain Eukaryota; kingdom Metazoa; phylum Arthropoda; class Insecta; order Lepidoptera; family Pieridae; genus Delias; species Delias oraia. Next base: position 17,592 of record DWCF01001393.1, on the reverse strand, counting down.
TAAATTGAGGATAATGTTTTAGTGTATTATTATTTTTGGGTTAAACATGTGATAAGGTTTGATAAGGAATCAAAATTAGCCCCGGTAGCTGGTATATCGAGCAGAAACACATTTTCTGGGTCCACTGCGCAACGTTTTTAAAAAAAATACATAAGGAGATGTATTTTTTGAGACCCTTGCTATGGTTTAAATATTTGCTAAGAAAATTATAATAGGCGTATATTAACTTTGTAGTATATAATATATTTTTGATAAGTATTTATAATGCTGATTATATGATATGCACAATTGTACATATCCGGTATTCCCACACTGAAACACAGTAAAATTACTGTTTCATTCTGGTATATTGTAAGCGGCTATTGATAATGCCACTCATTTTCATATACATTAGAACCTCTATGAGTGGAACATAGATGGGTCTTCTCTAACTATGATGGCCCAAATGCTGCTGAGACCAAATGATGATGATGTTGATGACCCAAATGATGATGAGACCCAAATGTTCTTCAATGGCAAATATTTATAATGCAACTGCATTATCTGCTACAGTAAAAAAAAATTAAAAGTACTCAAAGACCATCTCAAAAGAAATCATTTTGCGTGGAATGTTCAAAATAAATTATAATTATCTATTCTTGTTCTGTTTGTAATGTAATCTCTGATTTTTAAATAAACTGTTTGGTTATAAATATCAGTGATAAGAAATATTATTTTAAATATGTCTTGGTCATGCTTAAAAGGATTTATTTAAATTGAACCGGAAAATTATTGGTTTCATTTCCCGGGTGAATTACAATTTATAAATTGTGTTTGGACTTTGTATCGTCTTAACAGTGCCCGGTCGAGTTTCTTAACACTGTCAGCGTGTAATAAGTTTATATGGTTGAAGTGGCGTTCATTTGCATGGATTTTTATCTGAAAATTAATCAGATAATTTATAAGAGATTTTCTTGTATCACTTTGATTTATTAAAGCTTTAAATTTATCACTTGAAAGGCTTTTTATTGGGAAACCTTAGAGCAACGAAAACACTTCGTCGACAAATGTTGTTTTAACTAAAATTAAGAAACAAACGAGCTGAACGATCATTTAAAATCGCCCATGGGCACATTAAGCTCAAGCTAAGGCGGCTTTTAAGGGCATTAATCTTTTATTTTTGAAGATGTCCTTTGTATCGGTTAGGAATTACTGCAGGTAGCTGATTCTACAGAGTATTGTTGCGCGGAAATGCAAAAAGAAGTTTACCACTGTTTTTTGCATTGAGGTTTAAAACAACCTTTCGGTGACGTTTGGTTTTATGAATGTCTGTCGGTATCTGTGAAGTTGCAAAATTAATTAACTGATAAGCTGATAACGATTAGCAAATTGCGTTTGTAATAATTTTATTACAGGCACATAATTTATATTCATAGTCTTTGTTAGCTCCTAAGAAATATACATAGACTGGACTAAAATACCAATAGATTCTTTGGTAGGTTTATGTATAAAAAATCGTTACCACAGGCTCATCGAATACTCAGCGTGAAACGGTAGCTGTACTATGTTTTGCAGAATGAGTGAGGATATCGGAGGCCCTGAAAAATCCGCTTAAGTGACGTAAAAAGCCGGCAACACAACCAATGCGCGGATTGTGGTGCGGTTGTTCATGGGCGGCGGTGTTCTCTTACTATATAGGAGACCCGCCTGCTCCTTTATTCGTTATAGAAAAAAATACTTATTTTTTAAACAATTGGATGTCCTTGGCGGCGGTAATTGCCGTCAAGGAGTTTACATATCCTTATAGTGGCCAAGATACGCAATAAAAGTGCAGATCCATATGCATTTTCCATCATCCATGCACGTACTTAAGTGGTTTAATAAAATGCCGCTTTAGTGGCGTCAAAAGCCGGCAACATAATCAATGCACAGACTGTGGCGCAGTTGGTGATGGGCGGCGCTGTTCTCTTACTATATAGGAGACCCACCTGCTCCGTTGTCCGCTTTAACATAAAAGACTCCGGTGTCTTTATTATGATAATTGCCACAAAGATAAAAATGCAACAAAAGCGAATTTGGTAGTCAAATTAGCAATCTTTTGATAACATTTTAATTGTATTTCTTCGTAAGTGATATCTCCAGCTATCTGGATATATTCAACTGATTGGCAGGTAATGGCCACGTATCAATAGAAACGATAAAGTACAGTCATAATTCAAGTCAGCGCGTGTATTGTTGTCAACATTGAGCGGTTACATCAAAGTGAAAAGTGTGAAGTTAATATGTTATAGCTAAAATGGATCGCAAGCTGAAGTTTCTTGCTTTTATACAACTGATGCAATTATGTTTTGGTAAGATTTTGTTTATTCTATAACGGAAAAAAGAGCAGGTGGGTCGCCTCTTTGGTAAGAGAAGATCGCCACCCATGAACAACCGCGTCACAGTCCGCGCTTTGGTTGCGTTGCCGGTTTTTTCGCCACTTAAGCGGCATTTTTTTGGGCCTCCAATATCCTCAATCACTATGCGAAACACGAGTACCGTTTCGCGCTGAGTATTCTGTGAGTTTTTCATGGAAGTCTTAATTTATATTAAATAATAATATTCTGAACAGAAGAGCATACAAGTTCACATAGACGGGTATGAAATGACATTTAGCGTCTTAGTTTAAGCAACTAATATTTTCATTCGTGGGGGAGCCATAAGCGTATGCGGAAGCACTAATTGGATCGGCTCGTCCGAAGTGATAACACCGACTAACAGAATTCTCAGCGTAAAATGGTAGTTATACTTGAAACAGTGATTCTACTGTGTTTCGCTTTGTAAGTGATGATATCGGAGGCCCTTAAAATTTTACCGCTCAAGAGGCGTAAAAAGGTAACAAAAGTAAAGATTGTGGTATGGTAGTCTTATAGAATAGAGGAGACCTGCCTGCTCTGTTACACGTTATTCCATAATAGAAAACGAATGGTTGTTTGTTTTGGCTTGTGGAAGGAATAATCATCATTGATGATGTTACATCTTGAATAAAATTGATAAAAGACAGATTGTATTGAATATAAGACATAAGTTTGATTTTTATTTATATATTTATTTATAAAAAAAATTATTAACTTAAAGTTACTCGTTAAATAATTAACGTATAAATAATTAATTTATATAAAACTTAAAAATTATAAAAGATAATCATTCAAAGCTATAATAATAATCATTTGACCCGTGAGAGAGCTATGCTAAAGCATATGCTGACGCATAAATTGGGCCGGCTCGTCCGAAGTGATACAACGAGCTCACAGAATACTCAGCGTGAAACGGTACTGTGTTTTGCAGATTGAGTAAGCATATAGGCCCTTAAAAGGGCCATTTAAGCGGCGTAAAAATCCCTCAACACAGCGGCGGTGTTCTCTTACCATTTTGGAGACCCACCTGCTCCGTTCTCTCCTATATAATAATAAAAATATATATATTTATAGAATATTTTAGTAGTGTTTAGTTTTCTTTGATATTAGATATGGTAGATACCTATATACTTTCTCAGTTTTTTTTCTCTCTAGTGTACTTAAACTGACATAGAACAGTAAACTTCTATTATTATAATTAACATACGTAATCTCGTTAAATATGAGTGATGTTTTTGGGAACGAACCTCAATTTGCTTCACACATAACCAAACTTATTACTAATCTAAATAATACTATAATTCAAAGAATTATAAATTGAATTTATCAAAGTGAAATAACAAAAATCAAAATCAATTATTAACAAAACATGATAAGAGGATTATGGTTCTGGTGACTAGACAATTAAATCTATCAAAATAGACGCCATTTTGAATTTTTTTATTTTATACCCGACAACGGAGCTGGTAGGTGGGTCTTCTATACGGTAAGAGAATACCATAGCCCACGAACAACTGCTCCACAGTCCGCGTATTGGTTATACACTTATACGGCATTTTAAGGGCCTTCGATATCAATGATATGATATGAAATACTTGTAGTATGTTTCGCTAGGTGAGACATGTGCCCATTAAACACTTAAACGACGTAAAAGCCATTACATCCAATGCGCGGATTATGATACAGTTGCCCATGGGAAGTGGTAAATTTTTACCACCTGACTCGCTAGCTACATCGTCCATTTTATAATATAAAAAATGATTTTGTGTGAAAATTTTTCTGAATGCATATTTTTCTACAGCATGTCAAATAGATGAAGTTACAAACTGGTTGCTTAGAGTTGACGTAAATGTGGTGGATACTCATATTGGGACAATATTGGATCGGAGTACAAGTAATATTGTTGGTATGTATCAATATTTTTTTACATAGAATCAAAAACATAACCACTTATGACTATATTTATAAGAATTACTAATGTATAATAATTCACCCACTGAGTTTATTTCACCAGTTCTTCTCAGAAGGCTTAGCTTGGAACTGGTGGTAGACTGATTTTGAGGTTCAACGTAAAGCGGTTTTTAATTTGTGTTGAATAAAAAGATTTCATTTCATTTCAATGATCCCGGCAGATGTCGTTCTGTCCAGTGTCCAACCTACCGGGTCCTATTATGACACCTGAGCGATATATGGACCCACTAAAACCAAAAACAAATACATTATAAACATTACCCTCCATTTTGGTATTCGGATAAAACCCGTTCTTGAGTTATAAATAGTATAACTAAGACAAATTTTTATATACTTTCAAATAGCAAAATTCAAAGTGATTATACATTTTAGTTAGAAAACGTTTGTAAGGGAAAAAGGGCTGTTTTTAGGATTTTCCAGGCAATACTTCAATTTTTCTCACCGTCAAAGTCATTATTGGATTTCAATAAACATTAAAAAAGATAATTTACCCAATCTGTCCAGGTGCTGTTGAGTTACGGGCGTACATACATTTTGAAGATTCATTTTTATTTAATACATAGATTTATGAACGCGCCAAAACACATCGGATTGGCGTTTTGAGCTATTTAATGTGTAATTATATTCTTAAATAAATTACAGTTTTAAATGTTTCTTATAAACTATACTTAGGTGATTTTATACTTAATTTTATTCTCTATCTTGTTTTTCTATATATTTACAAAAAATATAACTTAAATATTCATTTGCCATAGTTATGATTGAAAAAACTAATAAATTATAAAAATTATAATGAATAGTTATACTTCTAAATTGTAGTTTATTATAATTTGTGTGTTTTATAAATATAAATTAATGTTTTTCCGATTATTTTCTAAGTAACATCAGCGTGAAACGGTACTTGTACTGTGTTTCGCAGAGTGAGTGAGGATATCGGCGGCGCTTAAAAATTACGCTTAAGTGACGTAAAAAGTCGACAATACAACCAATTCGCGGATTGTCCATGAGGGGCGGCGTTCTCTTACCATATAGGACCATAGAGACCCACCTGCTCTGTTGTCCGCTATTCTATAAAAAAAGTAAAGCTGAAGGTTAAAGGTTGTGTTTTATAAAAATTTTAGGTATAAGTTCCATAGTTTATGGAGAAGGATTGAACCATGGTCCATATTTAGATGTGAATTTTGAAAATACACGTTTTACAATTGCAACCAACACCAATTTTTATGAATATGAGGAGTATGAAACATCTAGCACCATGAGAGTCACTGTGACCTTCACATGTAGTCCAGGATCTACACCTCTCACACGGCCATTGGTAAGCTTTGGATTCATATTTTTAAAAAATCTTTTTTTTGCGAGAGCCACGGTGAAGCCTTTCCTAGTGCATTAATTGAGCCGTCTCGTACAAAATGATATCACGGGCTCACAGTGAAAAGAGTTACTCAAAGTGAAATGGTAGTTTTACTTGAAACGGTGATTTTACTGTTTCGCTAAGCGAGTTAAGATATCGGAGGGCCTTAAAAATACCGCTTACGTGGCGTAAAAAACAAGACAACAACAAATGCGTGGACTGTGGCGCGGTTGTTCATGGGCGGCGGTGTTCTCTTAGCATATAGGAGACCCACTTGCTCTTTTGTCCGCTATACCATAAAAAATATACAGATATGCATGAACGACCAAAGGCGAGGCCTATGTCCACCATTAGACGTCTTACGGCTGAAATGATGATGATAGTGATCATAAAAAAAGAGGCTTGATCTTGAAGTAACTACTGTATTTACAATTTGTACGCATGATAAAACATTTCTGTTTCAGGTTTTCCAAATCGACATTACAGATACGAACAACCACTACCCCATATTTCAACCATCAAATTATGAATTCACCGTCACCCCACCGCTACCCCCAGGATTTCTCGTCACCGGTTGTGAAAATCAAATAATAGCCAGGGATGTTGACTTAACAACCATCAGGGTCGACTTTTCAATCGAAGAAAACCCATATTTTGAAATATTTTACGATAGTTCCCCAGCACCTAAGGAGTTTTCCGCGACCTTGCGAGCCAAGACCTTCATTCGTTCAATAACAGAGCCCCTACAATTCACTATTACAGCTACTGTAAGTTTTCTTTAGTATTTTTAAACACTGACCAAATCGAATGCTTTAAGTTTCTTCGTAGTTGAGTGGTGCAAACTACCATGGGTACCAGGTTTGATACCTGGTATATTTAAAATTTTTACTTTTGTTTTATATGTATTTGAGTTTTATGTGAGTCTCGTAACTCAATTGTTTTAAAAGTATATCATGAAGCGAGAGATATCGAGTTTTTAATCCCGGTCCTGACAGTTATAATTTATTCGGTTTCTGGAAAGGCTTTACAGTGGCCGGGTGAGTGTCATAATACTCTCGCACCAGTGGGAGAGCCATGCTGAAGCATATGCTGACGCACTAATTGGACCGGCTCGTGCATAGTGATACCACGGGCTCACAGAATACTCATCGTGAAACGGTACTCATACTGTTTCGCAGAGTGAGTGAGGATATCGGAAGCCCTTAGTGTCGCTTAAGCGGCGTAAATGCCGGCAACACAACTAACAAAACGCAATATATAGGAAAGCCACTTGCTGCGTTGTTCGCTGTAGAATAAAAATACGTTAATACCGCGTGGTAGAACCTTGGTCAATCACGCTGAATTAGTCTATCAGTAATCTAAGTCAGTTTGTCCGATATCACGTCCTCACAGAATTAATACTAGCTTGAAATTATAGGTACTTGTAGTGAGTGAGGAGGCTAGATGAGAGTGTCATTTACACATAACAAAGCCACACAACCAAAATGGGTTTTCGATGATCTGTTGTTGGTACCTGTTTTGTTCTCATATAATAAAATAAATTAATATATGTCTATTGACATGTATTAATTTACACGGTATTCCGTGTAGGTTCTACCGTAAGACAATCTAATATGAAAAAGAAAATCTAATTATACGTCCAAATATATTGATTATATAGAAGAATTGATATACAAAAGAAATTATATAATTATATAGAAGATAGCGGAGCAGGTGGATCTTCTTCATGGTAATCATCACCGCCCATGGACAACTATAAATCACGCTTTGGTTGTGTTACTTTTTAGATCACTAAAATGTAATATTAATATCCTCACTCACTCATCGGAGTACAGTTTTTATAAAACCGGAGGCAAATGAGCAGGTAGCTCTCCTAGGATAAGTCGTCTTCCGCCCATAGACACAGCTTAGCTGGCATGTGTGTGCGTTACCGGTCATTTAGGGATGTGTAGGCACTTTTTTGGAAAACTCAAAAATATTTAAATCTGGTATTTTATGAGCCAATTTTTGCATATTTTTATAAATTTTAAATAAATGATAAGTTATTATTGTTTTAATTTTTTTTTATCTTACATGTAGACTATTCAGGAATTGATATCTTTGCAACTAGTGTTGCCCAAAGGCAAGACTTAGCTTGGTCTTTGTCTTGCATTTGCGCAACACTAATTGCAACTGTAGGTTTTTGGTAACTGAAATAAGAAATATAAGATTAAGCTTTGTATAGTCATACTACCATATACATACACGTTAAAGGAACACTAGGAAGCACTTGGCAGGCGAAGTGGGATGGGTTAGGTTATATTTTCATTACGGAAATTCTTGATTCAGTCGTCGCGCTCAAAGCCCGTGAAAGTTGTGAAATATCTTAAAAACTTACCTTTTTTGTAACAGGATGTTGACGACACGGAGGATGATCCAAAATCCACAACAGCCTCTGTAATCATATTAGGCGACACACAATTTCAATTGCCCGAAGACTTGAAATTTTCCGAAGTTGTCTATACATTTGAATATAATTACAATGATCAAATATTAGATGGTGATAATATTCGGCTAGCACAAGGTTTTGATGGGGAGGTTACATTTAATCATGAAGGAGGTAAGCACGGTTTTATTTAACCAAACACAAATTTTATTAACTATATTAAATTAAATTATATTAAACTATATTGTTAACTATTTTTTTTTAATTTACCACTACAATTTAAATAATAAAAATTAGGTTACCGCGGTTTTATGCCCACCACATATGGCTGAGCGCCTCCCCCTCCCCCATACTCACATAAAAAAAAATTCAGTAAAAAAAAGTTTGCACAACCGATCACAGAAGGCTGCGTATTGGTGGTTAAGGTTGTTTCTGTGTATACCATCAGTCTAGACAATTTAATCTAATGAATTATGCATCAAATTTTTTTGACTGTTTGACGTAGTTCATATATTTAATTCTGAATATATAATCATATATTTAATATATTTGAATTTCGAACAAATGTTTCACCAGGTTTTGATTAAAAAACCTCCAATTTGTAAAGTTTCTATTGCTGAGGCATTTATTTCAATTCCTGTGAAAAATTACTGAGATAACGTTAAAGATGTATGTAATGCTTGGGATTGGGGCAATTCCCGACCACACACACCCCAATAAAGATTCCTTTTGAGAGTATTTAAATGGGTTATTTATGTATTTTATCAAAGCCTACTTTTAGACCGCAGTTTGTTTAGTAATAAAATATATATATTTTATTAATAATTAAACTAAATTTTTATATTTACCTAACTACTTTTAAAATGACGCTGGAGATTTTTTTAAGCTTTAGCTATAGGAACAAATATAATATGAGATTCCGGTCGCTAAGTAGTCTTATAAGCCTAACACATATCGAGATGTATCAGATTCGATCCGAATAAAAATGTATAAATTAATAATAATTTATTCGCTTAGTAGTGGCCGAAAGTGTTTTTAAATCTCAAATATAATTTATTTATTTATAATTTATTATAATAAATAATTAAGATTATATAAAAATACTATAATAACTATATTATAGTCTTAAAATTCTTTATAAAGTGCAATTTGGAGTTATATATCTATCTTTTTCTATTTCTAGAATACTCAGATTACTTAGAAATCACCCCAAATGGAGACGAAGTCATACTGAGTATAAAGACAGCATTGCCTTTGGATGTCTTACAAGAAGGTCCAATATACATCGTTGTCCGTGCTGAGAGAGAGTACACAAGTGGAGCAGCAGCTACAGTTATCATCCAACTACCTGCTGGTGAGTGAATTCGGGTTAACTATCCCCTAAACGCCGGCAACACACCCATTGGTGCGGTGGCTGAGAGTGTTCATGAGTTGAGGATTATTTATCCTAGGTAAACCTTCTTCGTTTCCCTTGTTTCATTAAAATAAAAGTTTTCTGTAGGTTGAATATTCTTGCGATATACATATTTAAATGAATTCAGACGTAATAAGATTATTTTTTTATCACGTTGACGATTGTAAAAATCATACATTACTATATCCAAACGAAAACCTAGAGTTTCTTGACTGTTTATCTCTGGGTGTATTCAGGCTGCAAATTTAGTTTTTAAGAGCGTTCAAATGCCTTAAACCCCGGCAACGTATATGCTGAAGAGCTAGAGATTTCCATGAACAGTAAAGAAAGATAGAGTAAATAAGATACAGTATAAATCAGTCAAAAGATTTTTAAAATTAAATTTAAACTTTTACCTTTTTTATTTCTAGTATTCCATTAGATTAATAAGAAATTAATATGTTTAAAAATGGATGCAATCTAACCTATTTGATTTATGGTTTAGCGGGTCTAGCGGAGTTTTCAAATGTATTTTTTTTGCATTTCTCGTTATTATGTTTTAATTACAATTTTAGTATAAACTAGTGTATTAAATACGACTGTAATTAACTTTTTCTTTATTAATATTATTAATATAATATTTATTTAATTATGTATTACTATTAGTACGTCAATTGTGAACTTGTATTATATCTCTATAAAATTTAATAACAGTCAAGAAATAACCTTAAGTTTCTTAAATAATTATATACACAAAAGGTATATACTATAAAATCAGAAAACCTAATGTTGGTAAGTTCATTTAAGTGTTATTATTTAAATAATAAAATCTCCTAGAAATACGAAAACCACAACCAATACCTGTTAAGCACAGATACTATAGTAGTATTTTTAGTTTTTATTAAAACTAATTTGATTAATTTAAATTGTAATATAAGTATATTTTAAGTAGCTTTTAACTTAAAAAATGTTTTTGTAACATTCTAAATAAGTCTGCTTAGTTTTATGTAAAAAAATTGAAAAAAAAACATTTTTCTTTAGTTAAAAAGTTAAAAGCTGACTATAAGAATTATCGACAGACAACGCACCCACGGACTTGCAAGGGCTAGAGGTATTCATGGGCGGAGACCCGCTTATCTTTAATGAGCCTTCTGTTTATTTACCACCGTTTCCATAAAAATTAGAAATACCTTATTCATACATCGACTATAATTCACTAAGTTAAAATGGCCAATGCAAAGACAAACTATTTTTCAGAATAATATATCTCTTTCAGCTCTTTCTATTTCTCTTCTCTTTTCATTTCCTATTTTCAGCTAGAGAGTTGAGTTTTGAGTCCTATACATATAAAGGTATTATAAATGGTGTCAATTTGACACTTAGTGATATAATATTGAATCATGGTTATGAAGAAGATGTTACATTTGGAATTCGAGGAGGTATGTGGTACCAATTATTTTGTAACTGTATCTGATAACGGAAGGGTGTTTTTTTTCATACAAATAAAAAATTGGTATTTGAAATATTTCAATTCTAAATCTTAAGAAATAAAATAAAAAATTAGATTATTCCGTCATTTTGGAGATATTGATAATAGATTTTGATCGTTGTTACATATCTGATATTTACCTACACAAAGTTTCATTTTTGCGACAACACATGTCTAATAATAACGTCCCTCAATTAATACAAATTATAAACTAGATTTAGTATTTCATTTAATATAAATTTTATCATTATTTACTGCCATTACGTTCCAAGATGGCGCCGCCATCACAACAACATGTCATTTCGTTCATAGACAGTGACACCACTAAGCGCGGCAGATTTCAAATTAAGGAATACAAATAAATTTAAATTTAAATAATTCATAATTAAACACGGTATTTAAATATAATAAAAAATATATGTATTTATGTTTGTATAATGAATATATTTAAGCTTTTTATGGATTATTTGAATGATACCAGCAGTGCTGTCTTTAACCTATTGTAGTCCCTGGACATATTAGGATAATGACTGACAGAACACTATTTCGTTAAAAGCAGATAAACAAGATCAATCAATCAATCCTCTAACGACCACAGAGCCCTGGAAAAGTATCCAAAGAGCCCACTGGGAATGACGGCTCTGGATACCCTCTATACCGTCAAACTTATACAATGTACAAATCAGAATATATAAACCGATTGAGATTCTTAGCTATTTCTCTTAAGTATGGGCGAGTGTATGAACTTTAAAATGACTATAAATTTTGATTTTGTTTTACTTATATCCAGAATATAAATTTTGTGAATTGTAAATACATTTACATAACAAGAATATTTTCCAAAAGGCAGACAACCACAGACCTTGTAGCGATCCCTACATACATGTTTCGCATTGGTTTTAATTAAATTCATCAAAATCATTCTTGCGGTGCCTTTGATGTTCTTAAATGCTTCCTAAATGTGGTTCATACTTTTGTACTATTTACGTAAAAATGATAAATTGTATATAAACACAGAACCAACGTAAAACAGTACTTATATTGTGAGTGAGTGAGAATAGAAGGCCCTTGAATACCGCCTAAGCCGTGCCGAAAGCCACGTATGGTCCAGTGATTTCTTACAATAGAGAATATCCGCGTACTCACTTGCCCATTATACGTTAAAAAAGGGTTCTATTTAAAATCATTATATTTATTGTATTTACAGAATATGCAGAGTTATTTTCGTATTTTAATGATGGTAACAAATTTATATTATCATTGAATGATGAATTATCAGAAGAGATATTAATAGCTTATAATATTATAACATTGGGAGTTACCGCAAGCGGACAAAATACTAATACAGCTCTTACTTATGTCGTTTTTGAAATTATCAAAGACGATTTGAATACACCAGTATTTGCTAAGAAGATTTTTGAAGGGCTTTATATAGACGAATCTCGTGTTGATATTGAAGCGATAACTCTGAGCCAGGGTTATGATGGCATGAACGACATCCAACTATTTGGAGGTAAGAACAAGGAAAATATAAATATCACGCCTTGAAATAAACTGGTGGAAACAATTGTTTATATGTAGATTGAATGGGTTTTATTTCGTTTTCATTTATTTACACTTAACTTAATTTAACACTTAACTGAAAAGGCTAGCGGTGTTCCTGGGCGGAATACTGCGTATCCTTGGCGATCCTCCTGCTCGTTTACCACCGATTTCATAAAAAAAACAGCGAAAAAGTTTCCAGTATAAACACAATAGAGCTAAGTGTGAAAGGGGAAAGGATCGGTTGTATGCTCTTCTTACACACACACAAACACAATTTTTTTTAGATTACCAACAAAATACCTACAGAGTAAAATAAATGAGTGGAAAACTAGAAAAAATTGTTGGAACAAATACAATAAACTAGATATCACATACTCACGCGGTCGAGACTTCCATCAATCGATCGAAGAATGCTTTCTTTATAAAGCCTTATTTAGGTTATTATGAGTATTTATGTGTTTCACCATTATACTTTCCCTGAAAATTTTACGTTAAAATAAGCCGAATCGATTCTGCCTTTCTAGAGTTTTAATAATTTCACCAGAAGCAATTGAGCCGGCTCGTTCGAAGTAATATTACAGAATACTCAGCGTGAAACAGTAGTTGTACTATAAACGGTACCTCTACTGTGTTTCGTTAAGTGAGTGAAGATATTGGAGGCTTTTAAATGCTGCTAATAGCGGCGTAATAAGCCGAAAACACAACCAATGCGCGGACTATGGCGCGATTGTCCACGGACGGCGGTGTTATCTTACCACATAAGAGACCCACCTGCTTCGTTGTCAACTATACAATAAAAAAACAATAATATTATTAATTTTATTATTATTGTTTTTTTTACATTTTTTATTACATTATTGTTTGCAAAGCTAAACACAGATCGACAATCTTGCCATAATGTATATTTCAACCTATTTTCTTACACAAACTACTAGCGAACTTTATTCACGAAATCAAGGAATTTATGCTTTATGTTACCTTATTCACAGAGCAAGCGGAATACTTCGATATAGGCAACGATGGAAACAGAGTCCTTGTATCACTAAAGTCTGCTATTCCCGAGAGTGAGATATTTTCAGCAAAGGTTTTCATTCTATACATTGTTGCTTCAAAAGCTAATACGGTCGGTGGTAATGCCGCTCTTGTCATCAGATTCCCGAATGGTATGTATAACATTCTTACTTTATAACATGAACATTTTACGGTAAATAATTGCCTATTTAGCCTAAATTAGAATTTATTCGGTCTCTGGAAGGGCTTGTCAGTGGCCGGGCGAGTGTTCCACCAGTGTGGTACCCGTAGGAGAGAGAAATGGTTTCACTATGTTTCTTAAACAGCCGGTTACGCATTCACGGCACACAGCAGGCGCTGGGGGTGATCATGGACAGGGGACCGCTTATCCTAGGTGAGCCTCCTGCACATTTGCCTCCCCATTTTCATTAAAAAACTCTTGAAAAACTTAAACTTTTAGATTATATTTTATTTTTGTATTTATTTTATCGTTTCAGAACTAACGGAACCTGTAGTTTTGGCATTCTCTAAAGATACGTATACCGGTGTAATAGAGAATAATGCACTGTCAGTAGAAAATGTTATACTAGAAAATAGTTTAACGCAGCAAGTGTATTTTAATTTAACTGGAGGTAGAGAATACATATTATCTTAGTTAATAATACCTAACATTTAGAGTGATTTTGTTTATCAAGTGGCACCAACAAGCTATTTGAAACAATTTGGGATCTGCTTTTTGCCCTGTATTTGTTCATTTTCATTTTTTTTAATAAAATTCCTTCAGTTGATAGATTTACTATAAAAAAAGGTTTCTCAATACAAAAATAACAAAGTGAATTAATTATTTAAAAATATAATTTAAAAAAATATTTCACCAAACCTGTAAAGTAAAATTAAATTGTAAAATTTCCAAAAATACCTTGTAAAATACAGTGTAATACTACATACAATGTTACATACAAGGTCCTCCCCGGTCTCATAATAAGTAACTTAGAAGGGATTGAGTCTTAAAACTATCTGTCCCGTGGGAGAGACATGTTGAAGCATATGCTGTTGCGATTATTAGGTCAAATCGTCCTTGGTGATGCCATATGCTTCCGAAATACCAGCATTAAATAGTACTTGTACTGTATTTCGCTGAGTGAGTGACCGTAGGCCACTAAGATATTCCACTTAAGTGGCATAAAAAGTACAACCAAAGCGGGCATTGCAACGCCTTTACCCACGGGCGACAATGATCACTTCAATTAGAGCTGCCTATACCACTAATGACATAATTACAATTTTAAATATTGATCTATAAATATTTTCAGCTTATCATAACTACTTTAATATGTCCAAGAATGCAAATATTATAACACTCATTGCTTCCGAAGATTTGTATCAAAACTTGGCAGATGAGAACTATTTAATATTAAATATCAGAGCTGACAGTGAAAACGCAATTCCAGTGACTACAACAGTAGTTTTAGATATTGTTAAACAAGAAATAGTTATACCGGTATTCGAAAGGGCGTATTATGAGGGAATTTATATAGAAAATGTTGGTTTACAATTTGATGAAGTCATTAAGTTAACATCTGGATATGACAACACTGTATCTTTCGCATTAGATGGTGGTGAGTGTTTTAATTATTAATAGAAAATACTCCCATGGAGGACCGACGAAGCCTTTCTGCAGCAAAGGACGTTCTACGACTTAAATGATGATGAGGTGTTTTAATAGTAATATTTAATTCAATCAGAATTTTAAGGCTAGTAGCAAAGTAGTTTTCGAGAGCCTGGTAGCTAAGTTGTTTTATAAGTCTCTCATGTTGCGACAGGTATCGGGTTCGAATCCCGGACTGAACAATTTTTACTGTAAGGCCTGACAGTGGCCGGTCGAGTGTCTAATACTTTCTCTTCGAAGGGTTATTCTGTCATGCAAAGTCGAAGCACTGATTGGGCTGGCTCGTTCGTAGTGATACCACAGGCTCACAGAATACCAGCGTGAAACAGTATTAATATATAAGTTATGAAATCAATATCGGTGTGCTTGTTCGCGTTTTTAGTCTAAAAGATACTGAAAGTCTGTACAAATTTATAGCTATCATTTCATCTATATTATTATTTTCTTTCTTTCATTAACATTTTTACATATTATACTGTCTTTTTTATTACAGACAACTCCCAGTGGTTTTATATAACGCAAAGTGAAGATATAGTACTGTTACATAGAAATTTAACAATCTCTATAACCAATGATGATATTATCAATAACAGACAGCTTGTATTCACTGTGGTAGCAAATAAACCAGAGACAACTCCTGCAAGAGCTGCTATAGTTATCGATCTTGTAGCTGGTATGAATATATATTTTCTAATTATATATCGGTGTGAACAGTAATAGTGCGTCACGCGCACCTGCGTGCTCGCTATAAAGGTGTGTCTATGCTAGATGAATCTATCACGAGCGAAACACGAGCAGAACCGTTTTCAAGGTGCGTCTGCACTACAGTGGACAGACTTACGAGCCTCGAACGAGCGCACTCTGATGTGCTCGAGTTTTTTAACGAACACAAAGGCATTAATTACATAAATTAATTTTAATAAATTTATTTAAATTAATTTTAAAAATACAAAGATATTATATTTTTTTAAAGTTTTCTAAAATAAATAATAATATAAATTTCATAAATATGGTCAGAAAGAAAATAAGTTAATAAAAACCCTTTTTTGTCATTAATGCTAAAAGTTTGTATGAATATGTTAAAAATAATAAACATCACAGCCATTCTTCTTATATTTAATATATCCTTAGACAAATTATTTGTCGTAAGTAACACTTTTTTTGTAGAGGCGTCTCCTGAATTAAATTTCGACCAGGCGTATTATATGGGATCTTTAAATGAGTCTTCCGTTACTTCGGACCCTATAATACTGATTGGGGATTATGACAACTCATTTTCAATCATATTGCACGGAAGTAAGTATATTATAATAATATAAAATTATAATTTTTTTATTATATTTTATAATATTTTTTTATATATAAGACACCATAATTCGAAAATTGGTTGTGTTTCCGGCTTTTTACCCCGCTTGAGCAATATAACTTTAAGGGAGACCGATATCTTCACTTACTCAGCAACAGAGTACAAATACTGTTTCACGCTGGTATTATGCGCGCCCAAATGCGTGAGAACACACGAGCCAGTCCAATTATTGCGTAACCATGACTTTTCCACGTCTAAGATGAGTTTTAAGAAACAAGCCCAGCCAAAGTCCTACCAAAGAACAAATAAATTATTAATTTTAATTCATACCGCGGTTAGACCGTTACCTCTCGCATTGTGGTGGCTTATGACATGACTTAGATACGAGGCTCTTTGATTATTTATAAAGTTTATTAGAAAATTAATTTATTATATATTAAAAGATCTTTTTATATAATAATTTTAAATTTTAATTTAAATACTCTCACTTAAGATGTCTATAAAGAACTTGATTATCTATAAATAATTTCGTATTTCCTATTACAGCTTATGCGAACTACTTTTCAATTACGCCGCAAGGATCTACAATGGAGATAATCCTTCAAAGAGAAGTCTCTGAGGAGCTTCTAAATAATGAGTTTATCACCTTGGAAATAAGAGTTTCTAAGGATGATGCAACCTTGGCTCGAGCGACAATTATATTAAAGGTGTTAAAAGAAGAAGCAGGAGTCATAGAAGCACTTCGTTTTGATCGCACCTATTACACCGGAAGTTACACTTCCCAAAATGTATTCACTTTCGAACAAACTATATCACTTGCTGAGGGATACGATGAAAGTGTCATATATGAATTAGAAGGAGGTATACAATAATTACGTATACACTATATTTAAAATTTTGTAAACGATTCCTTTCTTTATTTATAAAAACTCACAAAATATTGAAACAAATAAATTGTTATTATATTCTATGTGTAAAGAGATTTATTGGTATTTCAGCCCAGTCTTCGTGGTTTCAATTAGAACAAACGGGTAGGACGGCAAATTTGATATTGCTA